>ML296862.1:0-26149 GCA_005239495.1 Nicotiana undulata | reverse complement strand
TGAGCAGCACAAAATCTACTGAAAAGAGGCTAAAATGAGTGGTAAAATTGCCACTCATCATGCCCTCACAAACATAAAAAACTACTTCGCAAAAATGAACCATTTTGTAGAAATGGCTTATGTGGCCCAAAAATGGCAAAGCATGCAAATTCAACAGAATGGACTTTCAACAGAGAAGACACCTTGTTGTGGACTTTGGACTCTAGGACATAGGTCACTGAACCACTTTTGCGAAAATGACCCCATTTTGCAAGAACGATCATTGCGGCTTAAAAGTGGCTAGACTTGAAAATTCCATAAGTGCAAACCTTAAAATGAGGAGACATCTAATTATGGATTCAAGACTCTCCAAACATGGTTCAACAAGCCACTTTTGCAAAAATAGCCCTATTTTGTGAAAAAGGCCTATGTGGCCAAAAGTGGCTAGACATGCAAGAATTGGCTATGACCCTCGAAGCCAAGAACTTAAAACTCACTAAGAAGACCGGACCCTATGTGGGCTGCCTACATATCCCGCTCCGAAAGATGAGAATCAGGCATGCGTAGTTCAGGAAGATTGGATACGGGCGAGAATTAAAAAAACTGATTTGGAGAAAATATATTTTGTCTTTTTTTCTTTTCTTTTTTTGAAAAATGATGGGAAAGTGCAAAATCTTTTTGGATTTTTCATTTTTTTTTGTCTTTTCCTTGAAAATAAATAAATAAATTTGTGAAAGAAAAATATAATTGGGCCTTACTTGCTTCATTTTCACACTTAACCCTCTTTTCTTTATTACTTACCCTCAACCAACATTGGTCTGCCAAATGACCCTTTTACCCTTGAAGAATGCAACACGTAGCACATAAAATGCATCAAGATGGTCTTTTATTTTTTGGGGTGCACCTGTCCTAGACGAACCCAACCCCTGTGTTGAGTCCCCTAAGTCAGATGCACAAGATGCAAAAAAATGTTTCATATTGAGGATCCGGCATGAGGCTATGTTATTCTAGGTTTAGACTTGGGGATGTGTTCTAGACATGGCTTACCCAAGCGGACAACTTGAGCTGAGGTGGGAGCGACGTACAGGGAGCACGAAAGTCTACCCGGCCTAGTGGTTGATCCATCCTTGTTGTATTTGGTACGACCTCTAACAGAAAAAGGCGGGTCACGCGAACGTGTGCACCATTTTTTAGAAGACTCGGAAGGGAGACGTAAGAAGGCAGTTTAAATACAATTCAAATAATATCAAAGCGGTAAATGAGCAGCAATTAGCACATTAAGCCCCAAACACAGTAATATCAACAAATAATAAAGCCAAGTATAGATTACACTACAAGCTCGAATTTTGAATCCTGAACTAGATGTTCTGGGTTCTTTTCCCCAGCAGAGTCGCCAGATGGGTATATAGGGAGTCCCCAACAGAGAACACTACAAGCGGTAAAGTCACACCTCTTGTTTCCCGACAAGGGTATATAGGGTATTTTTCCAATTTAAGTGACAATAATCGAAATGGGATTAATTATTTATTCAGAGTCACCACTTGGGATAAGTTGTGGTGTCCCAAGTCACCAGTTTGTTTTAAATCCCAAATCGAGGAAGTTTTGACTCTGTGTTAAAAGTCTGCGAAAGCAGAAGATCGGATAAGGAATTCTATTAACCCGGGAGAAGGTGTTAGGCATTTCCGAGTTCCGTGGTTCTAGCACGGTCGCTTTTAATCATACCTGGCTTAAATTGTTTAATTACTCATTTTTTAGGACCTATGTATATTTTTACCTTTTACCGCTTTTAAGAAACTATCCTGAGACGAGTCAAGCGTACGTGTACTCATCTTATGTAGTGCGCTAAAAACCATGTCACGCGTACATGTACACAATTTCTCGCGCTCAATTTATTTAAGGAAAATTTAGCCAAAGTCGCGCGAACGCATACCTTGTTTTTTTTTAATATCACGTGTACATAATCATGAATCATGATGATAAATTGAAAGCGTGCCCGAAGCATTCAAACAGTGTTCATTATTCTTCTAAAAAGATCTTCAGTACAAAATCCATTATCACACAGTCTAATTAAATTGCAACTCCAAACTACTAGTCCAAACAAAATGCTATGAATTAATTTTGACCCATATGTAAAAGGCTTGAAAATTGAAAAATATTTCACTACAAGACCGGTTATAATAATTAATCATATCCACAATATTCATTAAAATAGTATGATCTAAATGGACAACCAAAACAAATGACAAATACGGTAAAGCAAACAAGGATTAAATTAGAACAAAATGGCGGACATTTTATACATGAAGATGAATACAACGATGTAAGATCGACAAGAGAACTCGAACAAACCGGACCGCGCATAGAGAGCTCCACCGGCGACTCCAACCGGAACTAATGATTGGAGCTTTCGAACGGCGACTTCAGGCGAGAAAATCGCACTATTAAACGGAGGTTTCAGGCAGGTTTCATGGCTAAATGTTGCTGGCTTTTGACTAGTTTTGTGGTGTGAGAGAGAGGTGGTCCGCCGGATTTCACACCAGATCTGTCTCCTCCGTCGCAGCGATAACAGAGCAGGGTGAAGACGACGGACAAGGGGAAGTAGTAGCCATCTGACTTTCTGGTTAAGCTCGGCGGCGGTAAGATGGAGGCTGCTGGTGCAAGGGAGATGGGGTGAAGAAGAAGAACGGATACGGGAAAAAGGGTTATTAGGGTGAGGGTGACAGCGGCAGTCGAGTGAGAGGCGTGAGGAGATGGAGCCGTTGCTGCTGTGGAGGTGTTACTGACGGCTTGGTGAAGGGAGTATGGCCAGCGGCGGTGGTTTCAGGTGAAGATGAATGGATTGTCTTCTTCCAAAGGGTTTCGGGGGTGTGAAAGAGTCCCGGAAGAAGAAGAGAGGGGTCTTGTCTTTTATGTGTTAGGATAAAATAAAAATATGGGCCTAGGTTTGAAATGGGCTCTAAATCTACAAAATTGGGCTAAGAAATTACTTCTAAAATACTTAAAAGAAAAATATAAAATAACTCTTAATTGATTTTAATAAACTATTATATTTAAAATAAAACTAAAAATTAAAGTTGAAACTAGTTTTTGGTTATTTCAAAGATTATATTAAAATAAAATAGGTTCAAACTAATATAGCCTTCTAAAAATACCTAATATGTGAATTAAATAGAAAAATATGGAACTATTTTTGTGATTTTTAATTTTTGTGCTTAAAATAAAGTAAAAGAGTCAAAACTAGTTAAAAGAGCGATATTAGACCTAAACTAAATATTAAAACGCTAATATGTGTAAAATTTCGGGGAGGGTAAAAAATTACATGTCTACACCCAAATTCGCATTAAGAGCGATATGTGAACTGACGTCGACTGGATTGGCAATTGGTGCTCCTTTGAGATCAGCTTGTGGTACATCGATCGCTGGAGCAACTACATTGTCGTTTTCTATGTGAAATCTGAGGCCATTATCACCGTGTTTGGGTGATGTTTGTAAGTTGACATCCTTTATCCTTAAAACAAAAATACTTGACAAGAACAAGCGTAAAGTAGTGTGTGTTATCGGAATCAGTATTGAATAATCGTTATTATCCTTAGCTCCACGGTGGGTGCCAACCTGTTTACCTTAAAATTTGGATTACAATTAAACTTATATTGTGATTTTAAGGATATGTAATTTCACCCAATACCAATTGATAAATGCGTATGTAAATGGCAGAATTAAACTAGAAATAAATCAAACCAGTGTACGAACAGAGCCTCAACCTCGAGTTAAGGTACCCTCAGACTGATAAGTGCAAGAACAATAAAGTTGGAATAAATTGATGAACAAGAACACGGCTAAGAAAGAACGAGCTATATTATTTTTGTTTCAATGAATAATAATACTTACAAATGATTGGAACTGCTCTTTATATAGTAGAGCAATCCTAATTATGGTATATCTTTAATTATAGAAGATCGTATAAACAGCTAATTAACCGCTTCTGATTCGATCCATTCCAAATTCACGTCATGATCCTCGACCAATCACGGATATCTCGCTCTTTCCGTTACTAATCTATCCCTGATGATACTCAGAGTCTATCTCCCCTGACTCGATTGATACCGGCCTCGATCTCAAACTCAATGCCTCAGTCTTTGATGCAACGTCCTAGTCTCGATGAAATAGTGAAAGCGGGTTTGTATGCAACATTAAATAGGAAGAAATAAGCACAAAAGAAAATGGTAAAAATGTTGAGAGAAAAAGAAAATGAAACTCTGTACTCAGCTATCAGTATGATTAAGTACCAACAAACCAAAATATCAAATTTCAAAAGTTAATAAGACACTTATTTCGAACCGATTGGAGTGGTTTTTAAATTATGGCAGGAGGATCAAAATACCTATTTGCAAACAATTTTTGATTCTACATCCCAAAATGTGTATTGGGATTCAATTACCACAGTTAACACATTAAAAAAAAATCTACACAGCTCAGACGAAAAAATAATTAACTTCAATTCAAAGTTCAGAATTTCGTATAATTGCTTTGCAAAGAACACATTGTATACTTGGTTACAAATTTGTAATGAAGAGGAAGATTTTATTCATTACTAAGTAGGATGATTACACAGTAGGTAGTACACGTAGGTCGCTAACTGCTTTACCTAAACTCAGTTCAAAGAATTGCTTTCGGTTTCTCAATTACACGCTCTTTTTTAGGCCAAACCGAGGAGCAATTAAAGCGCACTGGTAAATTGAGTAAAGAGGCGATAAGTGCACAAGTATATGACTTTTCTTCTTGAGCAGTAATTTGCAACTAGTATTCCACATTACATGGCCCGCGAAAATAATACAACCATTGACATGTATGTCCATCAGCTTGTCAACGAAATGTCTTTTGAATAATTCTGGAGACTATATTTCTACAACTCTAACCTTGTGATTTGGGTATATACTTCCAAGGATAGTGAAACATTGACTCATTCACTTCAAGTCTTTCTAATTCTACCCCTATTTTACATGCTGAGAAGTTAATGTCATTGCCTCGCATGACTTGTAATGATTCGCCACATTATAAAATTAAAGTTGTACCTTGCACAAGTAGGCTGCGCTCTCTAAGGGTGTGCAAACTCCGGAGAGGCTTCTTCAATCCAAGCGCTATATCGCGGGGGCGTGCAGCGCGATCTAATCATATAAGTAGCCATAAGTTGTTGAGGCGTGCAACCCGATCCATATACATAAATAGCCATAAGGCTCGTTACGGCGTGCAACTCGATCCATATACATAAATAGCCATAAGGCTCGTTACGACGTGCAACTCGATCCATATACACTGACATAGCTCACGTACAGCTCGTCACTCTGGCCCTATCTCAGTCACTAACCTTTCCAGTTTCTCGGGCTCTCAAACACCATACACATCAACCCAAAAAAGAGATAAAAACATGTATCAACAAGAAAACAAGAGAAGACGGAGATATGATACGCAAGTAAAACTGTGACTGAGTACAAGACAACAAATATGAGCTAATTCAACAACTACACGACCGTTGCGGGTCCAACACTGATATCATATGGCCTAAGCATCATTACCAACATGAATGGCAGTCAAATTTCTAAAAGATCGAGGGAACTTGTATTTAACAATAAGTTATTCGACTTTATAGTCTCACGGGACGGACCATGTCAGAATCCGCCACGGTACACGCCCACACACCCGTTACCTAACATTGGCGCCACCTCAATACCAATTGCATAACACGTATTTCGGGGTTTCATACGCTCATCACTAAGTTTAGAAGAGTTACTTACCTCGAAGAAGTCAAATCCAATACCCAGCAAGCCAAACGATGCTCCAAAAATGCCATCCCGCACGTACCGACCTCCGAACGGTTTGAAACTAGCCAAAAGTAACTCAAATACATCAAATAATGGCAAAGGAAACAAACACAATCGATAAAGGTCGAATCTTTAATCAATTAAGAGTTTGACAAAGCTCACAATATCCGACAACTCATTCAATTACGAGTCCAACCATACTAGTTTCCCTCAAATTCGACTCTGAACCGATATTTAAAACTCAAAAATTCACTTTACAAAATTTTAGACAAAACCCTCAAATTTCACTTTAAAATCATCAATCAATGCAAAAAACAAAGATGAATTCATGAAATATAACCAAAACCGAGTATAGAACATTTAGTCCAATCCATATGTGAAAATTGCCTCCAAAAATTGTCCAAATCCGAGCTCCTTAATATGACCAAGTGAAAAAAAACTTTCGATATTAAGTACTTTTGCCCAACTATTTTACCTCGTTTTGCGTGCCAAATGATCCCGGAACTTTCTTCTGATGCCTCCAGTGGATTCCTTGTGGAATTTCACTCAAGTTAGACTTTTGAATTGTAGACACGTAATTTTTGATCCTCCCCGAAATTTCATACATTTTAGCGTATAAATATTTAGTTTAGGCCAAATATCGTTATTTTAACTAATTTTAACTATTTTATTTGATTGTCACAAAAATTAAAAAATATAAAAATAGTTTTATTTTCCTCTATTTAGTTAAGGTATTAGATATTTTTAATAGTTATTAGTATATGAATTAATATTTTTTGAATTAAATGGACACTTTTTAAAAATAAATTTGACCCAAAGAACCCAAATAAAAAAGAGAGGCGAAGAACCCATCTCCGCCAGCCCCCCCTCCCCAACCCAACAGACCACAGCCGCCATTGCCATCTCCGGCGAGACTTCACCACGCCGGCAGCCACGAAAAACACCAAAAACTCGCCGGTCAGAACTCCTCCAACCACCCTCCAGTCTCCACCCTCAAACGACCATCTCTAGCCGCGGGCCTTACCCCTCTAGTCCTTCACGCCGGCCAGTCACCGAATTTGATCACCCGTGGGTCTGGTCGGCCATCCACGGCCAACTACACCTTTCCTCTGCCCCTTTTGCTCCCTTTCTGCCGCCGGATCCAACATTTCCGGTAGCCTATGTGTTTTCCGGCGAGGCACCCAAAGAAAAGGGAGTTTGAGTCAGCGGGGATCGTAGCTCGAGGTTAAGGTTCCAAGTTTTCTATCCAGGTTTCGTTGAATCTCTGGTTCGCTCATTTTGTCGCTGCTTGTGTCTGTTCGAGTTTGGATTTTCAAGTCATTGGCATTCCATTTGTTCGTGCGTTTGATCAGAAGTTTGTTATAAAGAATATATTTGTCGAGGTTCATTCTTCTCCCCTATTCTATTGTTCTTCTCCCCTCTTTTATTGTTTGCACTGTTAATTTGTGTGTTGTGACGAATTACTCCTTTATATCGGCTATTTTCTTATGTATTATCATTGGTGTAGTGTCTGGTTAGAATTGCTAAAGTGACTTATGAATATCATATGGTCCAATTCAGCAGTACACTCGCGTTCCTTCCTAGTGATTTCGTCACATAGTTAAAGTATTCAAGTGGTTAACAATGAAATTTTTTATCCACAAAGCCACGTTAAAATTATCGTGAAAAATTCATATCACTGTGTTGGAGTGTTACCCATGAGGATTTAGGATTTAGTTTATACAATTGTTTGGACGTTTCTTATTTGGACTGTTTGAATATTGGATATATCTACGGGCCATGGGATTTGGGGTTAAAACACAAATTAAAAGAAATAGCATGAACTGACCTTCATTTATTTGTTTTAGTTTATTTTATTACTTCTACTCTCCTTCCATAACCGTTATAGCATGTTTAGGCCGGTTACATTTGGGTAGGCAAATCTTAGATCTTTTATTTCATTTTTATTCGAGGTGAGAGGTCGTCCCTTTAGTTAAATTTATCCGGGGAATGCCCCGAAGACTCTGTATATATCCTTTATCCGGGGTATGCCCCGTAGTATCTGTATTTGGATGCCAAAAGTAGAACTTGTAGTATTTTTATTTTTAGTTTCATTTTTATTGTTCTTTTATTAGGTGGGGACGACCTCGAGCCTCTTGTGTGTTTATTTTTCCTTTTGTGCTTTTGTACCTCAATTTGAATATTCTTTAAAGCCAACTTGATCGAGTACGCAACCGTGATTTTCACGGGACTCGAGAAATGCCTAACACCTTCTCCCCGAGTCAAATGAATCCTCTTACCCGAATCTCTGGTGCAGACTTAGTTTAAGAGTCAAATGTGTTTTGAAGGAAAATTATTTTAAAAAAACGGTGACCTGACACACCGAAACCAAATGTCAGGTGGCGACTCTGAGTTAATCCTTTAAAACACGAATCTTTTTGTCACTTTCAAAATTGAAAAATCCCTTTCGGGTGTGACATGAATTACTCGATTTGACCTTATAACGAAGGAGATATATTGGTTTCAGTTACATGCTTTTGTTGAGGCCAAACGCACGAGCAATTAAAGCGTAAATTGAGTAAAGAGGCGATAAGTGCTAGTATATGACTTTTCTTCTTGAGCAGAAATTTGCAACTAGTTATATTCCACAATACATGGCCCGCGAAAATGATACAACCATTGATAGGTATGTCCTTCAACTTGTCAACGAAATGTGTTTTGAATAATTCTGGAGACTATATTTCCACAACTCTAACCTTGTGATTTGTGTATATACTTCCAAGGATAGTGAAACATTGACTGACTCATTCACTTCAAGTCTTTCTAAGTCTACCCCTATTTTACATGCTGAGAAATTAATGCCATTGCCTCGCTATAAGGGCTTGTAATGATTCGCTACATTATAAATTAAAGCTCTACCTTGCACAAGTTCATCAATAACTTAAACAAACCACTGAATTTCATCCTTTAGCCATGATGATGGTTCCCAGAATCTTATTTTCTGTACTTCAGTTTTTCACTCTCTTATATCTCTTGACAGTTTCTTTTGCTTCTACTGAGGAAGCAACTGCTCTCCTAAAATGGAAAGCCACTTTCCAAAACCAGAATAATTCCTTATTGGCTTCATGGAAACAAAGTCCTGTTGGTTCCAAGAGTTCTTCCAGCGTCGGAGCAACAGGTTCTGATGCATGCAGGGGCTGGTATGGAGTTACATGCTTAAATGGTAGGGTCAACATGTTGAATATTTCAAATGCTACTGTTGTTGGCACACTCTATGATTTTCCATTTTCATCTCTCCCTTTTCTTGAATATGTTGATCTTAGCATGAATCAGCTCTCCGGCACAATCCCCCCTGAAATAGGTAAACTCACTAATCTAGTTTATCTTGACTTTTCCATCAATCAGATTTCAGGCACAATCCCACTACAAATCGGTGAACTAACAAAGCTTGAGAGCCTCCGTATCAATGACAACCAATTAAATGGTTCCATTCCGGAAGAAATAGGTCACCTAAGGTCTCTTACTCAGCTAATTTTGAATAATAACTCACTTAGTGGTTCAATTCCCGCTTCATTGGGGAATTTGAACAGCATGTCTTATTTGTATCTTTGTAAGAATAAGCTTTCTGGTCTCATTCCTATTGAAATTGGGAAGATGAAGTCACTTGAGAGTTTATACTTCGACACAAACAATCTTTCTGGTCCAATTCCTACAGAGTTGGGGAATCTGAAATACCTCAGCAATTTGGCATTATACCATAATCAGCTTACTGGTTTAATTCCAACTACTCTAGGTGACATAACTGAGCTCAAGACTTTATACCTTCATTTTAACCAACTTTCTGGTCCAATTCCTACAGAGTTGGGGAATCTAAAATACCTCACTGATCTGGCATTATACCAAAATCAGCTTACTGGTTTAATTCCAACTACTCTAGGTGACATGGCTGAGCTCAAGACTCTATACCTTTATTCTAACCAACTTTCTGGTCCCATTCCTACCGAGTTGGGGAATCTGAAAAACCTCACTTATCTAGATTTATCTAAAAATCAGCTTACTGGTTCAATTCCAATTTCGGTAGGTGACTTAAGTGATCTCAAAAGTCTGTACCTTTTTTTTAACCAACTTTCTGGTCCCATTCCTACAGAACTGGGGAATCTGAAAAACCTCACAACTATAGAGTTATCCGATAATCAGCTTACGGGTTCAATTCCTACTTCATTTGGCAATTTGAAAAACTTGCAAAATCTGAATATCCGCTCCAACAAACTTTCTGGTTCCATTCCAAAAGAACTTGCATTTTTGGATAACTTGGTTATGTTGACAATGAGTGAAAATCAATTTTCAGGCCACTTGCCAGAGCATTTTTGCCAAGGTGGAAAACTTGAGAACTTCACGGTGAATAGTAACAAGTTGACAGGTCCAATACCAAGAAGCTTGAGCAACTGCTCGAGTTTCAAAAGAGTTCGTTTTGATAACAACAGTTTCACAGGGAATTTATCGGAAGCTTTTGGTATCTATCCCGAGCTTCAGTTCATTGATTTGAGCGACAACGATTTTTATGGTGAACTCAGCAGCAACTGGGGAAACTGCAAGAATTTGACAAATTTGCAGATAGCCAGAAATAACATTAGTGGTATCATACCACCAGAGATTGGAAAAGTCAAAGGGCTTCAAGGACTTGATCTTTCATCTAATCATTTGGTTGGGCAGATTCCAAAAGAATTTGGAAAATTGACCTCTCTAGTTGATCTTTTTATGAAAAAAAATCACATTTCTGGCAATATTCCGAGTGAACTTGGGTCACTGACAAAGTTATTATCCCTTGATCTGTCAGATAATAGATTGAACGGGTCGATCCCAACATTTATAGGAGGTTACATGAACTTGTTTTTCTTGAACCTGAGCAACAACAAGTTTGGCCAGAAAATTCCAAAGGAGATAGGAAGGATAACTCACTTAAGTGTACTTGATTTGAGCCATAACCTTCTAGATGGAGAAATACCCTCTCAGTTAGCCAGTTTGCTGGACTTGGAAAAGTTGAATCTTTCTAACAATGGCCTCTCTGGCCGCATTCCTGAAGAATTTGTAAGTATGACTGGTTTGCGGGATGTTGTCTTGTCATACAATGAGTTGGAAGGTTCAATACCAAATAATAAAGCTTTTATGAATGCTTCATTTGAAGGTAATAAAGGTCTTTGCGGCAATGTAACAGGATTTCAGCCTTGCGAAAGGCCATCTTCGATGGTGAAGAAGCACTCAAGAAGTAAACTCATCCTCGCCACCGTACTTCCTGTTATGGGAGCACTAGTACTTCTCTGTGCTTTTACTGGTGTTCTTATGCGTGATAAAAGAAGGAAAGGTAAAGATGTTGAACGACAGGATGATGGTTTGTTTTCTATATCCTTGTTAGATGGAAAGGCATTGTACAAGGATATCTTAAACGCATCAGAGGAGTTTGATGCAACATTTTGTATCGGGCGAGGAGGGCAAGGAAGCGTTTACAAGGTAAACCTTCCATCATTAGGGAGTATAGCTGTGAAGAAATTTCATTCTTCATTTGCGAATACACATTACAAAAGCTTCACGAATGAGGTCAATGCATTGATTGGGATTAAGCATCGGAACATTGTGAAACTCTATGGCTTTTGTTCAAACGCACAACATTCGTTCTTGGTTTACGAGTATGCGGAGAGGGGGAGTCTGTTTAGTATCTTGAGCAATGAAGTTGAGTCCAAGAATTTGGATTGGCTTAAAAGGGTGAATATCATCAAAGGTGTTGCTTTTGCTTTATCTTATATGCACCAGGATTGCTCACCACCGATTGTTCATCGAGACATATCAAGCAGTAATATTTTGCTTGACTCTGAGTATGAAGCTCGTGTTTCGGATTTTGGTATAGCTAAGCTTCTCAAGCCAGACTCGTCCAATTGCACAACGCTTGCAGGCACATATGGCTATGTTGCACCTGGTAAGATCTAACTTTTTATTCCTTTTTATAACTTCATGAACTATATATAGCCTCGCACTCTATATTGTTTTTATCTGATTTAAACGTTTAAATTGTTATACTTTTTGCCAAAATCTATTGTTTCAGAGCTTGCATATACAATGAAGGTTACAGAAATGTGTGATGTATATAGCTTTGGAGTATTAGCATTGGAGATAATCAAAGGAAATCATCTTGGGGAATACATTACTCTGCTAGCAAATTCATCAACTAGAGATGATGTGCAGCTTAGCGATTTGCTGGATGAACGCCTTCCATATCCTGACAATAGAGTAAAAGAGGTTTTGGGTTTTATCATCAATCTAGCAAGCTCTTGTTTGGTTGGAACTCCGAAATCGAGACCAACAATGCACTTCATATCTCATAAGTTATCATCAATGGATCCACGCCACGTACTTATCAGATGAACCCCATGTAACGCGAGCTATAGAATCCCTGATATGTAAAGGTGTCTTTGTATGGAAGTGAATAACCTTTGACACAAAGTGGTTGTGATGTAAGTAGTTTATTCAGAAGGTCCATGATAAAATTATAACCGGAATTAGTTTTCTGTATTGTTAGGGTGCTTATAATTGTATTACTGGAAATTTATGTGAATATATATGCCTTTTGACTGCTTATAAGTGTTGAAGTAAATGCTGTTAAAACCTCGCTGTTGTACACACAATACACGTTTGTTTTAGCACCAGCAGATGGTGCCTTCTTCAGTATTTTATGTATACTCTGTATACACAAGTTAAATCAAATGATAATTAACCCTCCTTCACAGTGGCGGACCCAAGTGGTGGCTAGCGGGTTCAACTGAACCCGCTTCATTAAAACTTCATTGTCCTGGATTCATTAGTTTTGTCTTAAAGCTTTTCAAAAACTTCAGCAGAAGCTGCTGAAGTTATTGATGGGCTTGTATTTTGTTTCGATTATCTAACAAATTTTCATGTAAATAAAAAGATAAAGGACCTGATGTGTAGCCAGCACAACCAGTCAGCTTAAACTCAAGAAATCTGGACAGTGTACTGTTGAACTCACAGGGAACAACTGAGGGACCTGATCCCTTGATATTCTCACAGACGGAAGTACAAGTCAACTCTACAGCTGGAAAGTTGTGACAGAAAAGTGACTGCCTGCAATTGTACATGCTACAGTGCAGTAACAGTGCAACAGTCACTTCCCATTGGTTGAGATGTGTACCAACTAGGTATGGGCATCCTTCTTGGGATGTCCTAGGGTTATAATATCTTGCTTGGAGACAAACAAGATATTCACTTGAGCATTTACTAAAAACACACTCAAGCATTGAAGTGTGCTTTTGCATTGAAGACTCAAGTGTGTCAAGAACAAGAAGACAACTCCACTAAGACGGACCAGTTTCACTACGTGTAGGTAGGTGTCCTTAGTTGAGTTGTAATCTTGTGTTTTGCTTTTCATTGTATCCTACTTGCTTTCCTAGAAGCACGGTTTTAGGAATCTCAAAACCATAAACCTTGTGTGTTTGTGTTGTGACTATTGTAGTCATAAATGAAAAGTCTTTGTAACTAGTGAGTGACAAAGTGACTTGTAATAGGCAGTACAAGTTAGTGTGTTAAAGTCTTTGTAAGAGAGTCATTACAAAGTGGCTTGTAATAGTTTAGATTACAAGTTAGTGAAGTTGAAATCCTACAAGTTAGTGCTGTAATCTGGGCCGGGCCCGGGCCGGGCCAAACGGGTCCGGATTCTGACGGGCTTGAGTCAGGCGGGACCAGGCCAAACGGTCCTAATGTGTGGAACCGGCCCACGTGCCTAAACGGGCCCTTAACGATCTGGCTATTTTTTTTAAAATTTTTTTATCTAAGGAAATTTCTTGTAAATCTTGTGACATAAATCTTGTAATTCAAATTTAAACACAAAAAATAGTAAAGAGATATTCAAACTTGCACTCACATTGCATAATAAATTAATAATACTTCAAATTAATTTAACAAACTACAACATTAAGCATAATACGTCTAATAATTTTAAAATAACACAAGTTTGAAATAAACTTAAAATCTTAAATACGAATGTCTTGAGGACGCGCTTGACAATACTTTATTGTATGCCTCCTTAAAGGGCCTGTGCCCTCCAACTTTGCACGCAGAGTGTAGATTCGACCACAGTACTTGCACGTTACCGTGTAAGTTTCTTCATTTTCTTCTACCACATTATAGTGTTCCCGAACAAATGGGGTAACTCTAGAATCACCAGGCATGATTTAACTTGAATTGAGAATTTGAGTTTGAGAAATGAGAGAGATTGATGATTTTGTGAGTAAAAATTAAAGAATGTGGGGATATTTATAGTTGAGAATAGAAAAAAAGTGTAATTATAAAAAGTTTGGGGTTAAAACAAAGTTTGAGGGCCAAATGGCTATTTTTTGAAAAAGCCAAACGACTAGTTTTTGAAATTATAGCCGTTGGCTATTTTAAACAAATTTTTTTAAAATGTAATTATATTATATTATCTAAGGCAATTTATTGTAAATTATATTATATAATTATGACTTATGTCTTGTAATTCAAGTTTAAACACAAAAAAAATGTAAACAAATATTCAAGGAAATGCCTTATAATTTTTATTAATACGACATTTAATAAAATGACAATATTTTTTCTTAGTCTTCCTCTCCCCAATGGAATGAGCACAACAAGGTACTCATACCACCATTCAAAGGAAAAATAAAAACTAATCAAGATGTGCCAAAATACAAGTTACATATTAATCTACATATTATCTCTAACAAATTTCATAAATCCTTCAAGGTTCGGAGGAATTTCCGTTGGTGGTGGCGGAAAAGAAGCCTGTACATCACCGCTTCCGGGCGAAGCATTATCCTCCGCAAGTTCCGCTAGCATTTCTTCATAAGCTTCGTCTATATCCGGTTGTGATTCAGCAAGTCCAAAATTTCTTCTTTCCGACCGGATCCAATCTCTGAAGAGTACTGATTTTTCTAAGCTCTCCCTCATAGACGCTCTATGATCACCGATTTGAAGTCTCGCTTGGCTGAAAGCGCTCTCCGATGCCACTGTTGAAGCTTGAATACTTAAAATATCTCGAGCCATCCTTGAAAGAACCGGATAGTGTTTTTCTTTGTCCTTCCACCATTCCAAAACATTGAAGGTGCCGTCGGGATTCTCTGATTCAAGTCCTTGAGACAAATAAACTTGAAGCTCATTTAGTTGTGAACTATCACCAATATTATCACATTGAGAACCCCTTAACCCCGTCCAAGAACTAAGCGCTTTTAGTCCCGCAGTTCTTTTAGATGATTGCGAACCAGACGAGGTAGGATTTGGAACATTTGGTCTAGCATGATCTAATGCAAGTTGATAAGCATTATAAATTGTTTGAGCATTTAATTTAATTGAGTCTTTTTCATCTTTAAGTGTAGCATATTACGCATGTGAAAGTGGTAAAGCATTATAAATTTGAGTATACCAATAGTGAGGACCTCCTATTTTCATGGTAGGATTTAACATGGCTGCAACACCATAAAGAGGGGGGATAGAGAAAAAATTATTTTTTAAACTTAGCTTTCATATCCTCAATAGCACATTGGTAAATTACCCCACCCTATGAAAATTGAGTAAATAGTTTTGCAAGTGCTGAAATATAAACTAAACAGTTAGAAATAGTAGCATACTATTGCCCAGATAATTCATTTGTAGCAACATGAAAATGTTCTAAAAAATCTAGAAGAATTTTAACATTAGCCCAATCTTGATTTGTAAGGTGACCATCATCATCATCATCATCACTAACACGAGCATTATACGTTGCCATTATTGGGTTTCTATACTCATATGCAACAACTAAACTTTCATACAAGTAATTCCACCTAGTGGGGCAAGGTTTAGGAACCTTTCTTTCTCTAAGGCCAAATTCATCACATTTTTTATAATATTCTCTAACTCTACTTCTACTGTTTGAATAAAAAAAGCCAATGAAGAGCGAATTTAACCTTTGCAATTTCAACATTTAAAGTTTTCAGACTTCACCGACAATTAAATGGTAAATGTGACAAATACANTATAGCATTAGTGTTACTAGAAGCATTATCCATTGAAACTGCCATTATTTTATCTCTAATGCAAAAATACCTACAAATATCTGTAACTGTCTTAGCAATAAACTTACCTGTGTGACTTGAAATAATTATTCTATAAGCAATAATGCGCTTTTGCATTATCCATTCATCATCAACCCAGTGAGTGGTAACAGTTAAATAATCACAGTCATTACCACTCTTACCAATATCAGTAGTAATAGAAATGCGATTACTAATATGAGTAAATAAATAGCGCAAATATTGTTCATATTCATGTTTATATTTATAAATATCAACCTTTATGGTTGTGCGAGGCCATCCTTTATAAGCAGAATTAATAATTCTTCTAATATAATGGACAAAGTGAGGGTTAGAGGGAAAACTATATGGTAAGCACATAACAATAACCATTTTTGCCAATTCTTCACGATCTTTATTTGGATCGTAATATAAAATGCCACCGGTAACAGTGTTAATTCCCGGTTGAACTAGATTTGACCCGGTACTAGGGTTAATTGAGTACCTACACCTGTCCTCTCTTGCCTAGCTTTCATTTGAAGATATCTAGCTTTATCATTAGGGTGTTTCAGTATGTGTCTAGTCAAACTACCCGTACCGTCACGTTCTTCAGTAAATTTATGAGCCATCAAGAGCCCACAAGTTTTACACTTAGCCTTATTTTGATCTCTTAGTTGAGTAAAAAAGTGCCAAACAAGAGATGTTTCGCACCGTTTAGAAGGTTTTCTATTAAAGTAGGGGTTACTACAGGAGGGTTAGCTGGGGCATCATTTGGATTATTATCAGTTTGGTTAATATCAGGACTAGTAGGTGTATCATCTAAATCCGGTTGCGTTTCATCTAAATCAACATTTTCCTCATCATTTTCATCGATAGTTGGATTACCATAAAGAGCATTCATATATTCCACATTTAATTGTGAACCTGGTGTAAGATCATGTATAAATTGACTATCGGTAAATTGAAAACAAGGGTTATCACTATCAAGAATAACAGGTGGAGGAGGAGGGGTAACAGGTTTTGGTCGGGGAGCCAGGTCCGGGGGAGTAGTAGTAGCTTGCCTACTAGATTCACTAATTTTAGATTTTCCCTTACCACCAAATATTTTTTTCAAAGAAAAGTCCATATTAATTATAAGGAAAACAAATTAAACAAACAAAACTATAATATTAAAACTTAAGAGTTTGAACGAGTTTACCGGATTGACGAACAACTTCTTGAAAATTGTATAATGTTAAAGACTTGAAGACTTGAATACTTCAATTCACCAACTTCACAATTTTTCACAAATTGCAATAATAAAGTAAGCAGTTAAAGAAGAAATTAGAGAGAGATTGATGATTTTGTGAGTAAAAATGAAAGAATGAGGGGGTATTTATATTGAGAATAGGGAAAAAGTGTAATTATAAAAAGTTTGGGGTTAAAACAAAGTTTGGGAGCCAAATGACTATTTTTGGGAGCCTTATAAGCACAATGCTGACAAGACTGCCAAGAGGAACCAGGTCCCTGATAGACGGTTCTGCCGGAAGAGTGCTACTGATAATGTGGTAAAACAAACCCTGGCGGCCTGGGGAGATTCATCTAGTGAATCA
The DNA here is from genome assembly GCA_005239495.1 of Nicotiana undulata. Lineage (NCBI taxonomy): Eukaryota > Viridiplantae > Streptophyta > Magnoliopsida > Solanales > Solanaceae > Nicotiana > Nicotiana undulata. The sequence goes on along the minus strand of ML296862.1, from coordinate 8,692 downwards.
GAGGAGGAACCAGAAGCAGACAACAACTCCATGATGGCAGTAGAGAATGAGGCCAAGGCGTATGATTCACTGTTCGCGCTAATGGCCCAGTCCGACGATGATGAAGAAGATGAAAATATTGAGGTAAACTTCAGGGATGTTCAGAGAAATCTGAAATCCTACTCTTCAAAAAAATTAATATCCTTGGCAAACGTTCTTATTGATGGTTACTACAGTCTAATTGAGGACAAGGATTCTTTAATCATAGGTCTAGGAGAAACGAAGCATTCCAGAGATGATTTAGTTGTGTGCGTGGTAGATTTGAAAGAAACCATAAGCGAGCTTGAAAAAGAAAAGGAATCCTTAACATGTAGAATAAACAATGTAGAAAATGAGAGATGATCCGATGGTGGTAGTTGTGGACCTAAAAGACACCATAAGTAACTTTGAAAAGGATAAGGAAACACTAGCTGTAAAAAAAAATAGTGCAGAAGATGAGAGAGATGATATAACTGTAGTGGTAGTAGACCTAAAAGAGACAGTGGAGAACCTGAACACTCTAGTCGAAAAACTTAATGCTGTTGAACAAGATGATCTTTTAGTAGTAATCACAGACTTAGAAGAGACCATTAAGGGACTCAAATTAGAACCTGGTACTTCAAGCATGGATAAGGGAAAAAAGATAGCTAGTGAGAAACACATTAAGCTTGAAAAAGAACTGAATGATGTCAAAACAAGTCTGTGCTGTGAGCTTGAGAAAAATAGGCAACTACAAGCGGAAATGGCTAAACTAAAATCTGATCTTGAGAAATCACTGAATTAGAAATGGTCCACAGATGCTATCACTGCCATGTACTTGAAAAATAGTGGAAACATGCAGGGAATTGGGTTCCAAAAGGAGAAAATTCCTTACAACCCCCACAACAAGTATGTCACGGTCCCGGACAATTGGCTTTGTACCCATTGTGGGAACAACGGGCACTTCAAGGAAAATTGCCCAGCCAAGAATCAGTCAGTTCAGAAAAACATAATGTTTGCTGGCAAGAGGAATACCAAGCTGTGACCTGGTCCCAACAAGAAAACTCGATTTATGCCTGCATGGACTAGAAGAGTTCTTATTCACCCCTTTACTAAATACAAGGGACCCAAACTCGTTTGGGTTCCTAAGTCTAACCCTTGATTTGTTGGTGCAGGGATCAGTGAGAGGAGCTGGACTACAATGGATCATGGACAGCGGATGCTCAAAGCATATGACTGGAAATACCATGGATTTCCTCTCATTGAAGGCCCTGCAAGGAGGAGATGTATCCTTTGTCAATGGAAATAAGGGATACATTCTCGGTGTTGGGAGGGTTGGAAGATCTCGTGAGCACTCAATTGAAAATGTGTACTATGTTGATGGTTTGAAATATAGCCTGTTGAGTATCTCTCAAATTTGTGATAAAGGAAACAAAGTGGAATTCCTGTCCAAGGTGTGCACTGTTACTAGCCTAGTAACTGGTGATGTGGTGTTGATAGCCAAGAGACATAAGAACATCTATGTTGCTGATTTCGAATCTTTGAAAGCTGGTAAGGTGAACTGCTTGAAGGCAATTGATGATGATGCAGAACTATGGCATAGAAGACTAGGTAATGCCTGCTTTTCCCTCCTAAATAAGCTGATACAGAAGGACCTGGTTCGTGGTCTGCCCAACTGCAAGTTCAAGGAGCACAGAGTATGTGATGCATGTGCCAAAGGAAAACATGTGAAATCATCCTTTAAGCCAAAAAGGGATGTTAGCACATCAAGACCTCTTGAACTCTTTCACATGGATATGTGTGGCCCTATGAGAATTCCAAGTAGAGGTTGAAAGAAGTACATCTTCGTGATTGTGGATGACTACTCAAGATTCACTTGGAGACTATTTCTTAGAACAAAAGATGAGACGTTTGAAGTATTTGTGGCCTTTGTCAAGAAAATTCAAGTGAAAATGGAGTTGAAGGTAGCTTGCATCAGATCCGACCATGGGACAGATTTGATAATGCGAAATTTGATGAGTTTTGCATTGAAAATGGAATCACTCACAACTTCTCAGCTCCTAGGACTCCCCAGCAAAATGGAGTAGTGGAAAGGAAAAACAGAACCCTGGAAGATATGGCACGAACAATGCTCATCGACAGTGGAATTACAAATAACTTCTAGGCAGAAGCAATCAACACTGCGTGCTACTTGATGAACAGGTGCATGATCAGGTCCTTCCTAAACAAAACCCCCTATGAATTGCTCAATGGGAGAAAGCCAAAGATAACTCATCTGAGTGCCTTTGGATGCAAGTGCTATGTTCTGAATAACGGGAAGGATCAACTTGGAAAATTCGATGCCAAAAGTGATGAAGGAATATTCTTGGGATACACTTCTTAAAGCAAAGCATACAAAGTGTACAAAAAGAGAACCCAATGCGTATAAGAAAGTGTTCATGTGCTATTCAACGAGGCTCCTTCCTCAAACAAGGATGGAAATGGTGATGATCAAGACAATGAACCACTCCTGGTTCCTAGAGAGATATCTGCCGTCTCAAATGGCAAAGCTGACATGATGAGCCAAACTAAAGAGATAAGTAAAGGTAATGCATCCTCTTCATCCAGTTCACAGGAGGAACCTGGTACCCCAATGTCTCCTACTGAAGCTGAAGAAAGAGTCAGAGATGCTGTGGAAGGTACTCCACAAGTAGCAGAACAAGGAGTGAAGGGAAACTCCCCTGATTTACCAAGTTCCTCCACACATCAAATACATGTCCCAAATTGGAAACATAAAATCTCTCATCCCCTTGATAACATAATCACTCCCCTTGACTCTGGAGTTCAAACCAGATCCAAAACCAGAAACTCCCTAGCCTTTTCAGCCTTTCTATCCCAAATAGAACCAAAGCATATCAAGGAAGCTCTAAAGGATGCAGATTGGATCATTGCTATGCAGAAGGAGCTCCATCAGTTTGCAAGAAACAAAGTCTGGCACCTAGTACCTCGACCCTCAGACAGAACCATCATAGGAACCATGTGGGTGTTCAGGAACAAGCTGGATGAGAACGGGAAAACAACTAGAAATAAAGCAAAACTTGTTGTCCAAGGATACAATCAAGAGGAATGGATTGACTATGATGAAACATTTGCTCCTGTTGCTCGCATGGAAGCCATTCAGATTCTTATTGCTTTTGCATCTCATATGGAATTCACCTTATTCCAAATGGAGGTGAAAAGTGCATTCTTGAATGGGTATCTCAAGGAGGAAGTATATGTCAAGCAACCTCCTAGGTTTGAAAGTCAAGCTCATCCAGAGCATGGCTTCAATTTGGACAAGGCTTTATATGGTCTGAAGCAAGACCCCAGAGCTTGGTATGAGAGGCTTTCTAAGTTTCTGCTGGACAATGGATTCACTAGAGGGAAGATTGACAACACCCTATTTCTAAAAAAATGGGGAAAGAACCTACTCATTGTCCATGTATATGTGGATGATATTATCTTTGGAGCTACAATAGATTCATTGTGTAAGGAATTTGCCAAGCTTATGGGGAGTGAGTTTGAGATGAGTATGATGGGGGAACTGAACTTCTTTCTGGGTCTTTAAGTTAAAAAATCTTCAACGGGAACTTGCATTAGTCAGTAGAAGTACATAAAAGAGCTTCTCAAAAGGTTTGACATAGAGGAATCAAAGGTGATTGATACACCTATAGCAGTTGCAACCAAGCTTGACATGGATGACTCTGGATCTCCTGTAAACCAAACAATGTACAGGGGAATCATTGGCTCTCTACTCTATCTCACTGCTAGCAGGCCAGACATCGTGTTCAGTGTGGGTCTATGTGCAAGATTTCAATCAAATCCTAAGGAGTCACATCTAAAGGCTGCCAAAAGAATCCTACGCTATCTCAAGGGCACACAGGACATGGTTCTGTACTATCCCTCAGGTGACAATTTTAATCTTGTTTGTTATGCTGACGCTGATTATGCAGGTTATCTAGTGGACAGGAAAAGCACTTCAGGGATGGCCCATTTCCTTGGATCCTGCTTGATCTCATGGGGTACAAGGAAGCAAAACTCTGTGGCCTTGTCCACAGCTGAAGCAGAATATGTTGCTGTTGCATCCTGCTGTGCTCAGCTATTGTGGATCAAACAACAATTGGAAGATTTTGGAGTGTACATTGACAATGTACCACTTCTATGTGACAACACTAGTGCTCTCAACATGGCAAAGAACCCGATTCAACACAAGAGAACTAAGCGTATTGATGTGAGACATCACTTCCTCAGAGACAATGTTGAAAAGGGGCACATCTGCATGAAGTTTTGTTGTACTGAAGATCAGATTGCAGACATCTTTACCAAGGCACTAGGCAGGGAGCATTTTGAGAAAAATAGAATGGAACTGGGGCTGATGAGACCTAATTAGGGACCTGGCTCTCTCACCTTGGCTATGAGAGTCACTCTCAGGTACAGATAGCTAAAGTGTTTTCTGACTAAGTCTAACTCACATCAATACCGTTGCAGGTAGACACGCATGATGATTACAGACTTCAAAAGGTATGGCATTGTAGAACAAAAGAAGGTTGACTAACTTTTTCAAGAAAACAGGTACGGGACATGGTCCCTGCACCACAGGTTAGTAGTCATGTGTATTCTCTACCTTTCTCAAAAAGCAACAAAATTAATTACTACTGCCACATCATCCGCCTTTTCAGTAACCGAGTCAATCACGTCTATCACTCAAATCTTTCAACTCCCTCTGCATGTTTTCCCTTCCCCAAACACCTACCGTCATTTGAACTTGTTCCTCTTCTCTCTCATTATTACACTCTCTTATAAAGTCCCCTAGTCTCTAACCTCTCCTCAAACACCTCCTCCCATTCTCTCTTTTCCTGAAAAAAACCTCCTCATACACTGAAGCTTTTCTCACTCGTCAACAATGGCAGCCACAAACTCACCTTCTCTCTCTCCTACCTCTGATCCTAACCTCGTTTCAGCGGAGGATCATACCTCCTCTCTCCTAGAGGTCATCACCTCTATACCTGATTCCTCCTCACTCCCTAGTGAAACTTCTCCTACTCCAACACCCATTGTTCCTTCCTCTTCATCTGAACTACCAAAAGAAACCCCTGTCACTGACGCTCCTCAGGCCTCTGAAGCCTCAAAGGACGATCCCTACCAGTACCTTAACTCCTCTCTCCTTGACTCTTCAACTCCCATGAAGTCTCCGGAAAAAGAAACGGCCGAAAACATAATGGCTATTGCTTCTAAAAACCTTCCCTCTGAAGGCGTTCCCTCTCTTTCTGAGACTTAGGGAGAAGAACCTTCCTTCCTGGGAGATGAGGGGACTATGGTCTTATTTGAGTCACCCGACCATGAGACTGTGCAAGACAAACCTAGTGAGGAACCTGGTTCTCCTCTCCAACAGACCCCCAAGACTATCTTCTATACTCCTCCTCTAGAGTCCATTCCTCCCCTCTCTGAGCCCACAAATGAAGATGATGAGTATGAAATGGTCTTGAGTTCCCGCTTTAGCTCCGTCAGAAAGTGAGTATTACTGAATCCTCTATGAAACGACCATCTACTCGGTTGCAGAAAAAGGAAGCCCTTAACTCATCTTTTGAGAAGAGCAAGAAGAGCAGTAAGAAGAAGAAGAAGAGACTGATGAAGGAAGGGAAAGTGGTAGTGGATGAAGCCATACCAGTAGTTGAGGTAGAAGAGGATACTGCAGAGGAACCCAGTTCCTTAGTAGGGAGAACATCTCTTTCCACGAAGTCTGTGTCTGAGGTTGTAGTTGAAGGACAAAAGAAACAGCGCCTGTCACCCACAAAAAATGGCGGGAAGCTTAAGAAAGATGAAGCCGGTGAAACGAGTGTTAAGAAGTCTGTGACTGCAGAAAGTGCAAAGGGAAAATCTGTGCAAGTGTCTGGTAAACGGAAAAGGGAGTTGGAAACAGTTGGGGGACTTGGTTCTAAGAAAACAATATCAAGTGGCAGTGGGAAGTGGCAGGAAAATGTTCAAAGTCAGAAAGTGTTGTGGGGTTGTATGTTTGACCCTGAGATCTATGAGATGGCAGGAATGAGCCAATTGATGGCTATGGTTGAGTTTTAGAAGTGGGAGCACCTATTCAATGTGAGTGTACCCCAGGTTTATGAGGACGCGATGAGGCAGTTTTATGCAAGTTTCTGGACTCCTGCTGAGGGTCATGTGTGTGTTTTGGTGGAAGGCACTAATATTGTCTTCAATGATGCCGCTCTAGGAACAGCTCTTAATGTTCCATCTAAGGGGCTGTCTTCAGTGGATCCTGAAACGCATGCTTGTGAGGGAAATTTAAGGAGAGCTATTGTTAAGCCAGGAACAATCCAACAGAGGGAACGGGTCCATAAGAAAGCCATGCTACCTCTCTACCAGCTTCTTTTTGAACTGGTAAAAAAGGTTCTTCTTCCTTGTGCTGAGAGGCGCTCCATTACCTCCAAGGCTGATCTGATTTTGATGGAGGCCCTTGACTCTTTCAAACCAATCAACTTGCCTGCTCTCCTGATTGAACATATGCAGAAGGTTGTGAAGGTCAAGGATGGAAATCATGGGCTCCCTTATGGTTTTCTACTTACTCGGGTCTTTGAGTCTTATAAAGTGCCTGTTAAGAACCCCCGAGTAGGGACCCGCAAGAAGATCTTTTCGAAGACTACCTTAGAGGAATTTGAATGCTTTGAGAAGCTGGGGGAAGCACTTCAACCATATCTCATTTGATCAATGCGCAGAATGCTGCTAATGAATTGATCAAGAAGTTGAAGGCTCAGATTGCTAAACTGGAGGCTCAGTTAAGTCAAGCTGGTGGGGAACCTGGTACTGTGGCTTCATCCAATCAAGAAGTTACCCGCTTGACTAAGGAGAACAATGAATTCAGGCAGCAGGTTGAGAACCTGTGGGAGAAACTGCTCAAGGAACAATCATCTGCCAATGCCCGCATGGACATGGTCCTTAAGACCTTTGCTGCCTCCTCCCCCAAGCCTTCCTCTTCTAGTGCCCCCTAGGCTTCAATCCTGTCTATTTATATGTCTGATGATGCTGTGGTTACCAATATTTTCTTGTTTTTTTTGTGATTGGTAGTTGGATCCCACTTGATTGCTCCCTCCTGTGAAAGTCCAAATGAAGTCTTTGCTATCCTACGAAAAGACTTCTCTATGTTTAAATCTTTTGTCATGAATGAAACTCAGTCTTTCTTATGCTCTAATCACTGCTTCTCTTCCTTCTTATTTTGTTTTCTATCATGCTGTGTGCACATAAGGGGCATGAGTTAGCTCTATTAGACTTCTTTATGCTTTCTACCTGGTTGTCCCTTTTTATGATTCCAAAAGAGGGAAGATAAGGGTTAAGGGATAATTGATGACAGAGATTAAGGGGGAAGCACACAAACAGGGGGAACAATATGGGAATCTGGTCTCTTATCTGGTTATGTTAGTGTATATAACTGCTCACCAATTATAAACGTTTGTCATCATCAAAAAGGGGGAAATTGATGAGCTTGTATTTTGTTTTGATGATCTAACAAACTTTCATGTAAAGAACCAGATAAAGGACCTGATGTGTAGACAACACAACTAGTCAGCTTAAACTCAAGAAATCTGGACAGTGTACTATTGAACTCACAGGGAACAACTTAAGGACCTGATCCCTTGATATTCTCACAGAAGGAAGTACAAGTCAACTGTACAGCTGGAAAGCTGTGACAGAAAAGTGACTGCCTGCAACTGTACATGCTACAGTGCAACAGTCACTTCCTATTGGTTAAGAAGTGTACCAACTAGGTATGGGCATCCTTCTTGGGATGTCCTAGGGTTATAATATCTTGCTTGGAGACAAGCAAGATATTCAGTTGAGCATTTACTAAAAACATTCTCTCAAGCACCTGCGAGAAAAAGGCAGCCCACCTGAAGCTGCACCTGCGAGGCTTGGACCGCAGGAGCGGTATCGCACCTACGACTGGGCAACCGCACCTGTAGTCACACCAGATCAGGTGCACCAGCAACTGCTTCAGCTGGTTTTTGGCCTCGTATGGTGCCCGAGAGGCACCTGGGCCCACCCAAGCCCCCGTCCAAATATACCAACTAGTCCCAAATCATAATACGGACTCGCTCGAGCCTTTGGAACACCCAAAACAACGCTAAAACTCAAAATCACACCTCAAAACCCCTAGAATCAAACTTAAGAACTTTAAGTTCTTGAATTCGCTAACAATGCGCCGGACCGACCTATACTACTCGGAATGACCCCAAACTTTGCGAGCAAGTCATAAATGACATAACAGAACTATTCCCGATATCGGAGTTCTGTTCGGACCTCGATAACACAAAAACATGTTCCAAACCAAAATTCTTAAACTTAAGGAATCATATTTCACTATTTGGTGCCGAAACGCTCCCGGGGTCATCAAAAACCCATTCCAGACACACGCCCAAGTCCGAAATCATCATACGAAGCTAACGAAACCGTGGAAATCGATTCCGAGGTCGTTTACTCAAAATGTTGACCGAAGTCAAACTTGGCCAAAAAGGCCAACCCTAAGGAACCAAGTTCTCCTATACCATTCCAAACTCTTCCAAATCCCGAACCACCCATCCCCACAAGTCATAAATCATTAAAAGCAACTACGGGAAATCTCATTTAGGGGAACGGGGTCCAATAACTGATACGCACAATTTACACCTTAAAA
>ML296860.1:0-15820 GCA_005239495.1 Nicotiana undulata | reverse complement strand
CACGAAAACCATTTGGCCGGGAACCACAGTTGTGGATCCTGAGGGGTGCCTAACACCTTCCCCCTCGTGATAATTGCAAGCCCTTACCCAATCTCTGGTAATGCAAACTAGTCTCATGAGTTAATTACTCTAGGTGCCCTAACGCACCTTAAAATCGTTAGGTGGCGACTCTTTTTTTAACCCTCTTCCTTCAAAAGGAGTTGTCATAATGTCACGAACCCGATCTCCGCTACGGGGAAAAAGGGGGGCGCGACAGCATGGAGACTTCGCTGGGGATATACCTAGGCTTTTACCACAAATCGTTTNAGCCCCTCTCTGAGGAGTGTCTATCGGGTATTGCATTGATGTGATCTATATTGTTTTAAACCTAGGATATCTTTTCTCTCAAATGTTTTATTAGTTCTTTCGAAATTTAATAACTTCAATGCTTATTTGAAATCCCCTCTTACTTGAGCCTTTACTTGTTATTTGCTTGTTGTACAAATTCACGAAAACCATTTGGCCGGGAACCACAGTTGTGGATCCTGAGGGGTGCCTAACACCTTCCCCCTCGTGATAATTGCAAGCCCTTACCCAATCTCTGGTAATGCAAACTAGTCTCATGAGTTAATTACTCTAGGTGCCCTAACGCACCTTAAAATCGTTAGGTGGCGACTCTTTTTTTAACCCTCTTCCTTCAAAAGGAGTTGTCATAATGTCACGAACCCGATCTCCGCTACGGGGAAAAAGGGGGGCGCGACAGCATGGAGACTTCGCTGGGGATATACCTAGGCTTTTACCACAAATCGTTTCGTGAATTTGTACCTTTAATTTGTTTAATGCTTGCACCCCTTCCCCTTCCCTTTACATGCCATTAATTGTTTATTTCAGGTATTTATTTTTTCTCACATGAACAAAACTGACATGTCTCTTTGTTTTCTTTTTGTAACTACTTTCAATCATAACTGTTGTATTTATCGCTTTCCTTAACGTGCAAATACATGACTATCTGTTTAAATTCTTATTTATTGCATATCATGCTCGACATTCATACTCCACTCGTGCCAAACAAAATACTATAGCAACACTTATAATGAGTGGTTGCGCTTTTCCTATATCATTACCCCTTAAATTCGGAAAGGCGTATTTGTGGTAAAACTAGTCGATTAGCGGTGCAGTCGACAGTTCCGTGTCTTTCCCCCTTGAGTTTTCCGCTCAAGGGTACCAGTCTAAAACCCCATAGAAACCTTACTTCGTTATACTGTTGCATACATCATGGTCAAACCTAGCCAGGCTAACGTGTTGTCCGCACGATAGCCTTTAAGATAGCCTTGGCCAAAGTCCACTGGGTTTCCCTAAAACCCAAATGGACACCCTCACGTTCTGTGCATTTATTTGGAGAACTAAATGCTTCCTGCTAATTATTGCTGTTAAATAGTCAAGTCTGGTGGGGGTAAGGGCCTAACCTTATTTGCTTTGCAGAAAAATGAGGAACGAAATCCCCAGATTCGGCATGGTCTCCAATATTCATCCAAGACTGCTAAGTTGGTGGGAAGACCTCCATTCTAGTGACAAAACTACCGTCAGAAAGCACATGGGTAACTTTCCCTCTCTCCTAGAGATCCAGCTGCCATTTATTTTTTGGGATTGCGAAAGGTCTGTGTTCCATTTTGGGAACATTGAAATGTCGCCGTTAATAGAAGAGATAGGAGGACAGGCTAACTTAGTGTGGGAAACTCCGGGGTTGCTGATGCCTGAGAGCCGCACAGGCAGGGGTTTTCTCAAGATGATGGGTCTGAAGAAGAATCCGGACTTGGTATGTCTGAGGGATTCATACATTCCCTTCGACTATTTGTCTGAAAGGTACGGTCACGATAAATCCTACCGCACCTACCAAGACGAGTTTGCCATCACCTCCCTGGGGCACATCCATCGCCGGGTGTTCGTGTTTGTGGTATGATTTTTGGGTTTGATTGTGTTCCCGATGAAGAAGGAAAGGATCCATACTAGGTTAGCCATGGTGACTAAGACACTAATGGAAGGGATAGACGGGAAAAACTTCAGCATTGTGCCCATGATCGTTGCAGACATATATCAGGCCTTGGAAAGGTGTCAACCAGGAGCAAAGCATTTCGAAGGTTGCAATTTATTACTTCAACTCTGGCTCATGGAACATCTCCAAAGAGGTGAATACCGACAAGACCTTCACCGCAGAATTTGGGATGAACACATAGCTTTCCATCACCAAAAGCGGATGAATTATATTCCCGACATGTTCGCTCAGCCGGAGAATGCCGAAGGATGGGTTGAACTTTTTGGTAACTTGACTGAAGAATAGGTTCAATGAATGTTTGAGTGGTTTCCTACGGACTAATTTATCATTCGATCCCGAGATGCTTCTTTTCTAATACTGATCGGTGTAAGGGGGACATACCCTTACGTCCCTCTTCGAGTTATGAGGCAAGCGGGTAGGAAGCAAGTCATACCTAGGGTCGAGAAAATGAGCCACCTTCGAGCAGACTTTCAGAATGATGACATCCCTCACAAGTGCCAAGCTCAACACCTATGGCACTGCAAGATTATGCTTGAGAAAGACACCATCGAACCATACATGTATCACGCCGGTTGCACTCCTTTCTATCTTGGTTGGTTAGAAGAAGATCTGGGTGGTCGAATCGAGCCGGGGTTTGTTCGAGGTCACCGGGTTATAGATGAAAGCGCTGAAGCACAAGTCAAGTACAACCAACTGCGCAAAAGGATCTGTGAATGTGATGATGATCACCACAAGATACATGAGTCCAACAAAAGGTTGATCGAGGAATGGAAGTACATGGTTATCAGCGCCAACAAGAGTCTGGGTTACTTGGAGCGAGGTATAGTTGAACTGGAGGAGAAGTTCATCAAAAGGATCGAGACTTGCAAGAAGGGTGAGGGAGCTGAAGGAGGATATCTAGCCAGAACCTACCTGTTGCTGGGACTTCGTGAGTTGGGAAGGCTGATCGAGGGAAGTAAGAATCCCGAATCTGGGGAAGGTCCTTCTGGGATAGCTAGGAATGTCTTTATTTTCTCTATTGATGTAATAAGGCCAATGGCCATTAGTGACTTTTATCTTTCGTTATTTAGAGTCGTTTTGGGATTCGTCTATTTTCTTACCAATAAAATGAGGCATTTAGCATTATAAGTTCTCCAAATCAATTTATCGCTAGGCCTACCTCGGGCACAAAGAGGTCCCCAATTTAGGACATGTTTTACATTACGTGTTTAGTTACTGCAATATTTTTCGTAATCCTCACTGACTTGGCTACCTTTTGTTTTTATTTTCTTTTTCTTTATTATTCCTCTCCCCGAAGGTTAGTTCGTGCATTCTGGCATCATCAACCTATCACACAAGATCCAAGGGCCCTCTACCTACTCCTCCACCTAGTCCTCCTAAGGGAAAGACAAAGACAAAAGTAAGATGGAAGAATCCTACGACACCAGACATGAAAATAGGATTGAACGGGTAGAGGCCACTGATGGCCGAGGTATTCAAGTCCTGCATGAGAACATGTCACCACTGGAACAAAAGTTGCTGAAATTTCAAGAAGAACTTGATCAAGTTCAAAATCTGGCCAACTTGTCATTTTCCCTCAACGTCCCCGACGTCAACCCCGCACCTCCACAGAATATTCCAAAGCAATAGAATCATCCCGCACCTCACCATCACGCCACTCCCCTAAAGAACCAAACTCTCCCTGCACAATGCAACACTTTCCACAACAACACTCCACCATTCATCCCCGAACCTCAAAACCCCATGAAGGACCATTTCCATGCCTACAACAATCCCATCTACGTGGAAACTATGACCCACTCCACTCCGCCTATCTCACAGGCATCCGTATCTGATGGAAAATACTTGCTTATCAAGAACTTGGCCGAGGAGCTTCGGAAATTGACTAGCCGAATCCAAGATGTTGAAGGAACTAAGAGAATCGAAGGGCTGAATTATGAAGACCTTTGTATCCAACCTGATGTCGAACTTCCCGAGGGATACAAACCTCCAAAGTTCGAGATGTTTGACGGCACTGGTGATCCGAGGGTCCATCTGAGGACCTACTGTGACAAATTGGTTAGCGTAGGAAAGGACGAAAGGATCCGCATGAAGCTATTCATGAGGAGTTTGAAGGGAGGCGCACTATCTTGGTACATCAGACAAGACCCCAAGAAATGGTCAAACTGGGTAGGTATGGCAACTGACTTCATGGATAGGTTTAGATTCAATACAGAAAGCGCACCAGATGTGTTCTACATCCAAAACTTGAAGAAAAAACCCATAGAAACCTTTCGCGAGTATGCTACTCGTTGGAGGTCTGAAGCTTCTAAAGTCAGGCCTGCTCTAGCGGAAGAACAAATGAACAAATTCTTTGTTCGGGCTCAGGACCCGTAGTACTATGAATGGCTAATGATGGTTGAAGGCCAAAAGTTCTCTGACATTATCAAATTAGGAGAGCGAATTGAAGAAGATATCAAGAACGATATGGTTACAAATTTTGAAGCTTTGCAAGCCACTAACAAGGCTTTACAGTCCGGTGGTGTGTCTAAGAAGAGAGACGTGGGAGCTGTAATGGTTGCACAAAGAGCCAAATCCCTACTCAAATACCAAACCTATCCAACACCTCCACTTACATACCAGCCAACCCCGAATTACCAAACACCAAACTACCAAGCACCCTCCCCAAACTACCAAGCTCCACCACCTTCTTACCAAGCTCCGCCGCCCATATATCAATCTCCACCACCCACATATCAACCTACTTCACCCAGATACTCACAACCCGCTCCTGTTTACCATACTTACAATTCACATCCGTCCCATTACCAGTCACCCCCTACCCGACAAAACTTCCCTAGGCCTCGCCCTACCTTTGATCGTCGCCCTCCAAAACAGTACACCGCCATAGCCGAGCCTATTGACCAACTTCATGGAAAGCTCAAAGCTGCTGGTTACGTCACACCTATCCCTGCTGCCACCCCTGAGAACCCTTCTCAGTGGGTTAACCCAAATAAATCCTGTGCATACCATTCTGGCATGAAAGGACACACCATCGATGAATACCGCTCTTTGAAGGATAAGATACAATCTTTGATTGACAACAAGATCATTGCGGCAAAGGAATCTGCTCCGAATGTCCGCAACAACCCTTTACCAGACCATAAGGGTGGAGGTATCCATATGATTGAGATAGATGATGATTGGGATCCCGAGGGGTCAATCGGGTTGATGCAGAAGGAGATGACCTAAAGAAACCCGCAGTCACTCTCCACCCAATCATAGTCCAGATTCAACCATCTGAGAATGATGAGGTGAATATGCCTATACCACTAGAGTTTGAAACAGCGCCACCTGCAAAGACACCAGTGCCAATTGAGGTTGATTTCGTGTCTCTGGCAAATGCACCCGCACCATTTGAGGTTGCAGTCTTGCCACCCAAAGCACATGTTCCATTAGAAGTAAGGATAGTTGCACCAATTTCGGTGGTGATGTCGACCACGCCACCCTTCTACTCAAATGCTATCCCTTGGGACTATACAACTGAGGCAAGAAGGAAAGGCAAAAGCAGATCTGAGGAAGCTGTCGCAGCACAAGGTATGACAAGAACTGGTAGGGTATATACCCCTGAGCATTTGGCTGAGTCAAACAAGCAAGCTGCCAACAGACCTCCACTCATTGAAACGGGATCAGATGAACTTTGGAGGAATATACAAGCTAAGGAGTATTCAGTCATCGACCAACTAAACAAGACACCAGCACATATATCTATTCTCTCTTTGCTGCAGAATTCTGAGACGCACAGAAGTGCTTTGTTGAAAGTGTTGAGTAAAGCATATGTGCCGAACAACATCACTAGTGGGGAAATGGAAAATATGGTGGGCCAGGTACTGGAAAGTCACAAAATCACTTTTCATGAGGACGAGCTACCACCTGAAGGATTGGGGCACAACAAAGCACTGCACATCACCGTGAAATGCGAAGATTATTTCATAACCAGGATTCTTGTCGACGGAGGATCAAGTCTTAACATATGTCCGCTGATAACACTCAAGAAATTGGGTAAAGGGCTGCATGAGATAAAGGATGGAGCGATCAACATGAAAGCCTTCGACGGTTCTCAAAGGTCTACCATTGGGGAGATCAGTCTATGTCTGCAGATGGGACTGACTTGGTTCGAGGTAGACTTTCAGGTGATAGACGTGCCGGCATCTTACAATCTGCTGTTAGGAAGACCCTGGATCCATGACGCTGGGGCCGTAGCATCAACACTACATCAGACAGTAAAATTCAAGTGGAACCACCAAGAGGTGATTATTCATGGTGACGGTAGCAACCCCATTTAGAGCTGCCACACTATCCCAGTGATTGACGAAAAAAGGAAGATAGGCGGGGGAACTTACCACCACATTGAACTGGTCAATGCTATCGACAAGGACAAGTGGTAGGATAGCAAGATTGAGAGCATCCTGAACTGGAGAGGGTATGAGCCTGGCAAGGGGCTCGGCAAGAACCTTCAAGGGATCTCCAAACCCATCAAGCTCAAGAAACATGGCACTACTTTCGGTCTAGGGTTTGAGTACACTTGGCAAGAATTCAACGACCGGTCACCACCTTAGCACGGTCCCTATTACCCTTTGGATCAGCCGATACCTCATCTGGAGCAGACTTTCAAGCAGGCCAACATTTTTTAGGGATCAGACGAATAAGAAGCACTTGCAGCGATGGAGAGTTTGTTCCTAGAGGATGAGGATATGGATTTTTGTGTTATTCTCGAGGAGGAGGGGGAGGAAGGCCCTTCCATACAGGCAGTAAGCAAGGGGACATCTCTCAAGAATTGGTCTATCAGGACAACCAAAGCCCGACGAGCCTCGGGGAAGCAAGGCTAAAAACAAGCATTATTTACTATTTTATTCACTAAACGATTTTCCTTTTTCTGCATTTTTCGATTTCTGCAATAATATCTTAAAGGTTCAAAATAGTTATTCAATTTATCAAAGCATTTTCTAATTTCTTTTATGAATCCAATATTAATTGCTACTGTTTTCTCTCACTACTTTATCTATACAACATTACTATTACTTGTCTTGATGAACCGATGACTGTGACATGCAATGAGACAACGCATCAAACGGACATTGATTCAGATGAAGACGATATACCCGATGAGATCGTTAAAGAGGTCGAAAACTTTGAAAACAGACCTAAGTCCAACCTGGACGAGACTGAGGTTATCAATCTGGGAGATTCAGAGAACGTCAAGGAAACACGCATCAGTATTAATTTATCACCGTCAGAGAAGAAAGAATACACCGAATTCCTAAAGGAGTATGAAGACATATTCTCCTTGTCATATGATGACATGACTGGTCTAAGTACGTCCATTGTGGCTCACAAACTGCCAACCAATCCAACATGTCCGCCGGTAAAACAAAAGCTCAGAAAGTTCAAACCTGACATCAGTTCGAAAATCAAAGAAGAAGTTACCAAGAAAATCAACGCCAAAGTTATCCGAGTGGTTGAGTACCCGACATGGTTAGCCAGCATTTTACCTGTACCAAAGAAGGATGGGAAGGTCAGAGTCTGTTTCGACTACCGGGATCTCAACCGGGCCAGTCCGAAAGACGACCTCCCCTTGCCAAATATACACATTCTAATTGACAATTGCTCAAAGCATGAATTACAGTCATTTGTGTATTTTTTCGCTGGTTATCATCAAATTTGGATGGATGAAGAAGATGCTGAGAAAACGACATTCATTACACCATGGGGAGTGTACTGTTACAAGATGATGCCATTCGACCTAAAGAATGCAGGGGAAACCTACATGAGAGCCATGACCACCATATTCCACGACATGATTCACAAGGAGATCGAGGTGTATGTGGATGATGTCATTATCAAATCAAAGAAAGCTGCTGACCATATGGAGGATTTGAGGAAGTTCTTCAACAGGTTGTGAAAATACAATCTGAAACTAAACCCCGCGAAGTGTTCATTCGAGGTTCCTGCTGGGAAGTTGTTGGGGTTTATTGTAAGCCGCCGGGGAATAGAATTGGATCCGTCAAAAGTAAAAGCCATTCAAGAACTACCACCGCCAAGAAACAAGAAAGATGTGATGAGTTTCTTGGGGAGGCTTAATTACATCAGCTGATTCATAGCACAGTCTACAGTTATCTGTGAGCCGATCTTCAAGATGCTGAAGAAGGACGCCGCGACTAAGTGGACCGAGGATTGTCAAAGGGCTTTCGACAGAATCAAGGAATATTTGTCAACACCGCCAGTCTTGGTAACACCTGAGCCAGGTAGACCTCTGTTACTTTACCTTGCCGTGATAGATGGAGCTTTCGGCTGCGTTCTGGGGCAGCATGATGAAACAGGAAGGAATGAGCAAGCTATTTACTATCTCAGCAAGAAGTTCACTCCGTACGAGGCCCGATATTCTTTATTGGAACGCACTTGCTGCGCTTTGACTTGGGTCGCTCAGAAGCCGAGGCACTACTTCTGTGCCTACACAACATATCTCATATCAAGGATGGATCCATTAAAGTATATCTTTCAGAAGCCCATGCCTACTGGCAAGCTAGCCAAGTGGAAATCCTGCTGAGCGAGTTCGACATTATCTATGTAACTCAAAAGGCGGTCAAGGGAAAGACATTGGTAGACCATCTTGCTGAGAATCCTGTGGGCGGAGAATACGAACCCCTGAAATCGTATTTTCCTGATGAAGAGGTATCATTCGTAAGAGAAGACATTGCAGGATCCTACGTCGGTTAGAGGATGTTCTTTGATGGAGCACCAACCTTTAAAGGAGTTGGTATTGGAGCAGTCCTAGTATCAGAGATCGGTTAGCATTATCCAGTATCCTCCAAACTCAGGTTTCCCTGCACCAAAAACATGGCTGAATATGAGGCCTGTATCTTAGGGATCAACATGGCCATTGACATGAACGTCCAGGAGCTGTTAGTGATTGGTGACTCAAACTTAATGGTACATCAGGTACAGGGAGAATGGGCAACCAAATATTCCAAGATACTACCCTATCTGCATCATGTTCAAGATATGAGAAAGAGGTTCACAAAGATAGAGTTCCGGCATATCCCCAGAATCCAGAATGAGTTCGCCGATGCTTTGGCTACCCTGTCATCTATGATTCAGCATCCAGACAAAAATTTCATTGATCCCATCCTAGTGAAGATCCACAGTCAGCCAGCCTACTGTGCCCATGTCGAAGAAGAAGCGGACGGAAATCCTTGGTTCCATGATATCAAGGAATATTTGGCAAAAGGAGAATACCAGAGCTTGCAAATTCCACTCAGAAACGCACACTTCGGAGATTGTCCAACAACGTCTTTCACAGCGGAGGAATTTTGTATCGGAGGACTCCCGATTTGGGGCTATTATGGTGTGTTGACGCAAAAGAAACATCAAAACTATTGGAAGAAATTCATGCTGGGACTTGCGGTCCACATATGAATGGGTTTGTATTAGCGAAGAAGATACTCCGAGCGGGTTACTTCTGGATGATCATGGAAACAGACTGCATCCAGTACGTCCGAAAATGCCACCGCTGTCAGATACATGGAGATATGATAAAGGTACCTCCGAGTGAGCTTAATGCAACAAGTTCACCATGGCCGTTCGCCGCCTGGGGCATGGACGTCATCGGACCAATCGATCCTTCCGCCTCCAATGGACACAGGTTCATTCTGGTCGCCATTGATTACTTCACTAAATGGGTCGAAGCAACTTCCTACAAAGAAGTTACCAAGAAAGTCGTGGCCGACTTTGTCCGCGACCGTATTGTTTGTCGGTCCAGAGTTCCGGAATCAGTCATCATCGACAGTGGTTCTAATCTCAACAGTAACTTGATGAAAGCTATGTGTGAAACATTCAAGATCAAACACAAGAATTCCACAGCCTATCAACCTCAGATGAATGGAGCTGTTGAGGCCGCCAACAAAAACATCAAGAATATACTAAGGAAGATGATAGAAAGGCACAAGTAGTGGCACGAGAAGTTGTCATTCGCCTTATTGGGAAATGGCACCACGATCCGCACATCAACCGGGGCAACTCTCTATATGATGGTCTACGATACAGACGCTGTTATTCCTGCTGAAGTTGAAATTCCATCTTTGAGAATTATACAAGAAGCTGAGCTCAGCGACGCAGAATGGGTAAGAAGACGTTATGAGCAACTAGCCCTCATAGACGAAAAGAGAATGAACGCAGTTTGTCATGGTCAACTCTACCAGAACAGAATGTCCAGAGCCTTCAACAAAAAAGTCAAGCCAAGACGATTCACACCAGGGCAGTTGGTGTTAAAGAAAATCTTCCCACATCAAGAGGAATCCAAAGGGAAGTTCTTTCCCAACTGGCAGGGTCTGTACATGGTTCACAGACTGTTGACAGGAGGAGCACTCATACTTGCAGAAATGGACGGAGAAGTCTGGCCAAAACCAATCAATTCAGATGCATTCAAACGCTACTACGTGTAATTCTTTACGCTTTTGTCAACAATGTAAATTGAACTATGCCTGACCTGATTCCCGTTTAAGAGGGGATACGTAGGTAGCCCTATGGGTTCGGTCACAATTCAATAAAAATCTCATTTTCCCCATAATTGGAAACTGGGCAGAATTTTGAGGAGGACCCTCAAAATTCTGAAGCAAGTTCAGCCGATTGCCGCACAAGCAACAGTCAGAAGTATTCACCTATCAAACTGGGGCAGAATTTTGAGGAGGACCCTCAAAATTTCGTGACAGGAGAGATTGCAATGTCTCGAACCGCATACTGGTCGTCGGTTCATCTAAAATTATTTTAGATTATATGCTTATATTATACTTTTACAAAATCATGCATATCTATTTTTGAAACAGCTTTTTTAGCAAACGCTACCCCAATGATATAGACAATATCATCATGATCAAGCAAACGAGTCAAGTAAATCCAGGGGGGATGCGAACTAACCTTTCCCTTACAGAACTCACGCTTTTTCTTTGGATGCAGGCACAAAAATCGCAAAGGCCCCAAAAACATACTATTCGTCCAAAGGACATATGTTGCTCAAAGACACGCTTCTCAAACTCGTCGCACATGTCAACATTTCTTATCAGCACAAACGACGCTTCATTATCGCAATACTCACAACAATCATATCGCCGCAATTTATCATCAGCTAAGAACTTCTATCTAAGTTTTATTTCCTGCATAAGGCTTACCTTTCTGCCTTCTGAGGTTAAACACTACCTCCATCCGCATTTTATTTCTTGCATGAGGCTACCATTCGGTCTTTCGAGGTTAAACGGTACCTCCATCTGCATTTACATTGCATAAGGCTACCTTTCTGCCTTCCGAGGTTAAACGCTACCTCCATCCGCATTTTATTTCTTGCATAAGGCTACCATTCGTCCTTCCAAGGTTAAACGCTACCTCCATCTGCATTTACATTGCATAAGGCTACCTTTCTGCCTTCCGAGATTAAACGCTGTCTCCATCTGCATTACATAAGGCTATTTTTTTGCCTTCCAACTTGCATAAGGCTACCCTTCTGCCTTCCGAGACTAAACGTTGTCTCCATCTGCGTTGCATAAGGCTACTATTCTGCCTTCCACTTGCATAAGGCTACCTTTCTGCCTTCTGAGGTTAAACGCTACTTCCATCTGCATTTACATCTTGCATAAGGCTACTGCCTTCCGAGGTTAAACGCTGCCTCCCATTTACTTTTCAAAAGCAACCCCTTTCTCTGTCATTATTTACTTCTCTTCCTTTCGGGCTAATCTCTGCCCCTTTAATTCGCAAGACTAAGCTTTGTCTTGTTAGCATCATACTATTGCATCTTCATGGGCTGAAATATCGCCAACTTATCCAAAGGCATCGATCGGAGGCACCATCTTCATGGCCCGAGAACACCATGTCATGGCCCGAGGATCTCTTTTATCAGTTTGCATATCATTATTCAAAGGCGTCATGGTTCGGAGGCACCATCTTCATGGCCCGAGAACATCATTTCATGGCCTGCGAATCCTGCATCAAGCAATTCATGGCCCAGGACATCATGGTCTAAGGACGTCATCCTCAATCGTCCAAAGACAACATTCATAGTCCAACGAGAATTTGCATCATGTTTAAATTACGCACGATATATGCTTGTATTGTTCATTTGCAGGTAATCCGGAAAGCAACAACCATCCTGGCGGGAGTGGTCCCGCTCCAGTTCTCCTAACTACCCGTAAGCCATCTTGTTCACCCCACCTTGCACCTTGGATCCGTTCTTGTAAAACTTCATCGGTATACTTCGTCGGTGACTCCTGAACTACATACGACCTGATTCCTATGAAACCAGGGATATGTAGGCAGCTCAGAAGCCAGGGTGCAGCCTAAATCTGTCAAACTATTTCCACTCGGTCAAAATTGGCCATCATATCTTTACCCGACAACTCTTTCATCCTTCCCGGGTAAAGAGGGGTAGCTGTTGATACCCAATTTTTTCTCAAAATTATTTTCAAACTTGCATATTACATTCAAAATCACTTTTCATAACGAATGGTATTTTTCCATAATTATTCATATTTTTATCAATTTATTTTCCTATTTCTTTAGTACTTTATATTCAATAATTATTCATAAGTTGTATTATAAATAATTTTAAAGCGCTTCCCTTCTCAATATATTATTCATAATCCTATTTAATTCCCTTAGGATTTAATTATTTCACATATTAGCCAATTTGGCATTATTTAGCTATAACTACATCAATTTTTGCAATTATAGCACAATTGTACATTTTATACCATTTTAAATCAATAATTAGTCATTTTATATTTTTTTATATTAGTTAATCACCTTGATTTCATTTATTTAGCTTTAATCTCATTTTCATACAATTATTAGCTATTTTTATTAATTATTTATCTATTTAAAGGGGTATTTAACAATTAGCCACATTTTATTTAAATTCTAGCCTAATTTTTAGCCCCAACCCATCAGATTTAACGACCCAATTGAATACCCAGCCCAGACCAATTGAATACCCGGCCCAACCCCAAACCAATTTTAGTCGTTGATCAAATTAGATCAACGACCCAAATATTTGTTTCCATAATTAACCCCTAACTAAACCCCCCGACCCCTCTCATTTTCCCATTCGTCTCACATCTCTCTACTCTCCTCTCTCTCTCTCTCTCTAGTCTCTTCTAGAGACTTCTGTCTTCAGGTTCCGATGAACCCCTCATCTTCTCCGGCCATCCCTTAGCTGGAGACCTTGAAACCTTCACCCCTTTCTCCTCTCATGGCTCTCCTATGCCAGTAACGTCATCCCTAAGGTCCTCAAAGGACGCGAACCTATGCTTACACCCATGGTGTCCCTGTTTACTTCAAGCCTCCAAAAGCTTGACTTCGAGAAAGGTCTATGACCTTTGAGGCTCGAGCCAGTGCTGTTCGAGGTTCTTTTCGTCTTCTCTGAGGTTTTCTGTAAAACCCTAATATTTGAAACTTCCTATTCTCTTAGATCTATACTAGATCCGTGCCTATTACGAGTCACTATGATGTTTTCCTTAAAGTTTTCTATCTTTCAAGCAGGTTTTCACTTAGGGTTTTTAAAAACCTTTTCTTCAAAAAATGATTTCCTCAAAGTTTAAATGGTTTTGCTCATATGCTTAAATGGTTTTGTTAGATATAATTTTCTTATCACGATTTATTATGTTAAAACTTTAGTTTTAACACTGTATTCTAAATTCTGAGTATGTCTTTATTGATTTGCTCTTTCGATTTGTATGTGTGTCTGTTTCCCCATGAGTAATCCCTGATTCTCTCTGTGATTTTACCTATCGTACTTATTAGGGTTTCTAACTATTCACCTCTTTCTTATATCACGATTACCCTTGTGATTCTGATTTTTTTTCCTATTACTTGTTTGTTGAACTCATGCTCATAATGTCATATGTGTTGGTCTGAATCCCTGATTCTATGTGATTATTACTTTGCAATGCTAGTGGATCTTGGATTCTATTGCTTCTTTCCTAATGTGTGTTTATCCTGATTGAATCAGTACCATCTTTGAGATTTTTGAATCCCTGAATGATTGTGAGTAGTACTATACTGATTTTCACACGATATTCTCTACTGATTCTGCATGTTTCCTTAAATACACGAGGCTTTCCCTTAATTAGTACTAATTTCGGATCCCTGATCCCTGTGATTCATACCCTTTACTGATTTCTGACCTTGTTATTATTTTCCTGCCTTATTGTGTGGTTGACTGCAATATTTACTGATCCTTAACATTGTTTCCTTAATTAAAACTTTCTGAACCTAGCCCTAATTACATGTTCTATACTTATTTCCTTATTTATACACTGATCTCTTTTCTTATTTGTTACCCGTCTATTACCGTTTGAAGTTAACTCCCTTAATTAAGGGAGTACTTGTATTGATTGTTGCACTAATTGATTCTGAGTTCCATGATTACTGGATAATTGTACTCCTACCCTATTTACCTAGCCTTCAAACTGTTATATATAGGCTCTCTTTAGGACAGACTCTACAGACGAACACTTGTGGTTCAAAGCTATCTCTCTTACACCTAAACTCTCTGCTTCTTTTGTGCTACTTGCTACTGTCTATTGTTAGCCGGCTACAATCCAAGGCTAACTATTGTGCTATCTCTTGCTCATTCTGCGTTTACTATCTCTTATTCTAGTATGTCCTGATTTCAATTCAAGCTTAAAAAACAACATGATTTTGTTATTACTTCAATTCATCCCGTTCTTAGTTTGTTTTTACTTATGGTTTTGTTGATCAACTTGCACCTAATCTATTTGTTTCATGGCTTATCAGCATGTCCTTGAGTATGTCCTTGCCCTTAGACTCAGCCTGCATTTTGTGATTGTTCCTGTGTAGTTTTGAAATGCCTATTATACCTTAGACCTTTGAACCCCTGAGGATCTCTCTCAATCTGAATTCATGTGTGACTCCACCTACTGTCTGCTTACACTTACATGTGGTTGCCCTGCGTGTGGTTGCTGAACTTATCTTAGTCCTTGTTCTGTGTGTGTTGTTTGTTCTAACTGCCTTACCATTTTCAAAACTATTCTCATTGCATAAAATCTTTTACTACTCTTTTTTCAAAACTTATCTTTAACTATTCTTTCCTATTTAAAGTTGTCTTTCATATTAAATCCCATTCAAAACCTTTTCAAACTCACCCGTGGCACTTCACTTTATTCCTAGATTCTTAAGTTCCACCCCCGCAGTGTGAGCACTGCTTTGGGAACCTCTTGAGTTCCATCTGAACTTTGACACACTGAGGCTGGTATTTCCCCACTGCATATGTTTAAATCTTGATGACTATGTCTGGGTGCGAGCATTGCCCGGGAGCCCCTGAGGTACTTAGGGAATTTTGACACACTCGGACTATAAAAGGCTATGAAATACTAAAGGCATTGAGGTTGGAGGATCTGGGCTTAAACGAAGGCTCCCTATAGAAATAACTTCTTATTCTTTTCGGTTATGTAATTTATGATTTCTGGTCTGTAATAATTTGTAAACAAATATTTGGGGTTGGATAGTGCAAACGGGTGGGAATATGCATGCTATAGTATAGGTACGGGTAGAAATCATGCCTATATGTTTACTTTCCCTATATGTGCAACACTAACCATGTCGAGGTACAACAAGCATGCCATACATATCATATTGCTCAGCTTTACTGCATTCAACATCTCATTACTCTTAGAAATTCTGTTTATAGGGTGAATAACGACAACAAAAATGGCTATCACAATATTTCTTCTCATGTTTCATATT
>ML296859.1:0-16855 GCA_005239495.1 Nicotiana undulata | reverse complement strand
AGGAAAACTGATGAGTCTGTTGGTGTACCTGTTCCAAGGGTACGAGCTACGAGAAATACTGTTCGTGAAGAAGAGGAAAAGCTAGAAAGAACTCTTAAAGAGAGCAAAAGAAAGAGAGCTGAGAAAGGGAAAGCGAAAGTAGGGGAGCCTGTTGAGGCTATTGCTGTTGATGAGATGTTGGACCTGGTCCAACAGAATGAAGAAGTTACTCCAGTGGTGGTCAAGACACCCAAGGAAAAATTGACTAAGACTTCCTCAAAGAAGTCAGCACCTATGTCTGCTACCACCGTGGGTACATCTACAAGGACACGGTCTAAGGTAAAATCGAAGAAGAAAGTTTAGATTGTTGAGAAAGATAATGATCCTGATTGGAGTGGTGATGATGAGAAGGAGGTTGGAGAAGTGTCGATGGACAGAGTTTCCATGTTTGGCAAGGGACATATTTTGAAAGGAAAATTACTGAAAGACCTGGAGGAGCCATGTAAGAGGTAGTTAGTGGATTTTCTGGAGGCTCAAGGCTGGAAGGACATGGTCCTTCGCCTGGAGGGCAAGCTAGTCAGAAATGAAGTAGTTGAATTCACGGGGAATGCAACTGTGATTTGAGAAAGGGTTACATCATTGGTCAGGGGAGTTGAAGTCTCTTTTGACGCACAAGAACTGGGAGTCATTCTAGACATTCCATCTGAGGGATATGATGATTATACAAGGCAGAGATGGCCTTGCTTGGATGGAATGACCTCAGCACTTACCATCACCAGATACTTTTGTGACAATGAAGAAGAGCCTGAGCCCAAGGCAGTGTACAAAAGCGAGATGAAGCTTGAACAGTAGTTGTTCTTTGAGTTTGTGATTAAATTTCTGCTGCCAAGACAAGAGCGCAGGCACATTGCCAACTATATGGATCTAACGCTCATGGAATGCTTATATAGAGGCAAGCAGATCAATTGGCCATCTTTGATCATCCAGCTTTTGGACAGGGTGGTAAATGGCACCAAGGCCCATGCGATTCCTTATGGATTTATACTTACTGCAGTTCTGGGTCATTTTGGAGTTCCCACAAAGAAGGCTGAAATGGCTACTGCTAAGGATTTCTTTGGGAAGGACACTTTGCTGTCATGTGATTACACTGTCAGTGCCCCGGCAGATGAACCTGGTTCATCTCGGAAGCAACCGGTCAACAGCAAGGTCCGTACTCTGGTGCAAGAAAGTGAGCAAAAGGATATGGAGATCCTTCGCTTGAAGACTCGCTTAGTTGAGGTAGAAGGTGAGCGTGATGCTCTCAAAGCTGAATTAGCCAAGGAGAAGGAGAAAAATGAGGGTGTCTTACACCAAATGTTGTCTCTTCTCAAAACCAAGAGTCCTGCCTCGTCTGCACCACCCCAAACTTAGGAATTTCCAGAACTACCCCCTCCTATCCTTCCAAGTGCCCAGTTCGGGACTGTGTTTAGTTGTCTGTTTCAGTTTTTTTTTTCCTGTCTTACTCATGTTTTGATTGTCTTTATTTTAATCTGTTTTGGTGTTGATTAACCATGTTAATTAAATGAAAGCTTGGTGTTTTGTAAATGTCTCTATTTATGATTTAGCTTACATTTTTGGTTTCTTGTGTTGATTAATCATGTTTGCACCTACAGTTGCCTAAATTGGCCATGAGTAAGAATTAATTACTGGTAAGTATCATTTTGCAACTTTTCGATGATGCCAAAAGGGGGAAGATGTGCTCCAGTTATTGTTTCAATTTTTGACAAATCTTTGAAGTGATATTTATAACCTAATGAACCTGGTTCTTGATGATTAATGCTCACAAAAATACAAAGTGTTGGATGTGTATACAGGATAAATGCACAGAGTTTGTCATCATCAAAAAGGGGGAATTTGTTGGCCCATGTCACTGAATGGGTTTTGAAGATTGACAAAAGGTGTCCAGTTGAACCAGGTCCATCATAGCATACACTTCTGAATGAAGCAGTTGGATCACAAATCGTACAAGTCTAGGAGATATCAGTGATTGCTAAGTATCAAAGAACTAAGAGAATGTCTCCTAATACGAAAAGGTTGCAAATTGATAAGAGAAGATAGAAGTTGCTTTCAGCTAGGACAGAAATAGAGGAAGGAAGTTGAGTTACAATCAAACTCGTTTACCAAGGAAGAGTTGGATCAGAATTGAATCATGGACTCAACAAACGGACTCTATAAATAATCAATGTATTACTGCTGAAAGAGGTGACGCACAAGTGCTAAAGTGAATCAAGTTCTGAAGCAAAAGTTCCAGAGATTTTGCAAGCAGAATTGTTGTGCGATACAAAGGCTACAGTTCAACTAGAAGAAACAGTTCCATTGTTTATGTATTGAGTCTAGTTGATTGTAGTAGGAGTTTTAACATTGTATCTTTTCAGCTTACTTAGAAGCAATTGTAATAGGTACAAATTGATCAAGTTAGAGTTAGCTTGAATTCTGTAGAAATTAGCTAGAGGCTAGTTGATACAAAGAGGATTAGAGTTAGTCCTAGGATTACAAAAGAGTTTATTTTGTAAGTCCATTTTGGCTCAGTGTTTAGTGAAGAGGTTTGAGCAAATCCTACTGAGGATTAGGCCGTGGTTTTTTCACCTTTTGAGCCAGGTGTTTTCCACGTAAAAATCCCTGTGTCTTTACTATTACTGCTTAATTATTCTGCAAACTGTAGTAAGTAGTAGACTAAGAAGAACCAGGTTCTTCTTATTAGACATCACTCGAAAATTGGGTACTGCACAATTAACTTATAATATTGTGTAGTATTGAAGTCTAAAACATCAAGAACACCCTGAATTTTGAGGCAAAGAGAAGGCTGATGTTTGTGTGTAGCAGAATAGACCCATGCTAGAATGAAACAGATCTACCAATCTATCATGCCCCGGTACCCAATAAATGTGGGTGTCATGATATCGACCAACATGTCTTTGGTTGGAAGGCAAAGTGACAGCTCCTACCCTTATACCAACACTATCACAAAGTACCTTACGGGTGCGGGGGTGGATCCAAAGTGTTTTGACACAAAGGTTCGGGCAAAGAAGCCATTCACTTGGTACTCTCTGAAGGACCCGAGGAACCAGAAGAATAAGGGTCAACTAATTACTACAATGGTCCAGTCTGATGTGCCTTTGGTGGTAGCGGCAGAGTCAGCAAACATGTCTCCCACTACAACTGTGCCTTCTACCAGTGCAGCTACTATGCCTCCACCTCCTTCTTCAAGGCCTTCAGCATAAGTTCCCTCCACCTCAACTTTGAAGTTAGTGCCTATGCCTGCTCATCAACTATCTACGCTGCGAGTCTCCCAGACACTGGCGAGCCGCAAGAACTGGATGCAAACAACCACAACAAAGCTGATTGACATAACTCGGGCTCTTGGAGGATACATTGAAGAAGATTTTGGAGAACCAGTAGACCATCATGGACACTTTGGTTGCACATGGAGCAGTAATTGAGAAGTTTGGGAAGTAGGTAAAGAAGATGAAGGAATCCCAGGCATCCAAGAGATCGGTTGACAAACTGAGGAGAGAGGTGACTAAGATAGCAATAGCTGGGGACCTTTCATTTGATATGATGATGGGGACAAACCCAACATCACCAGTAGATCTAGTAGCACCATCAACACTAGTGGCACCAGCTGGCCAGTCTGAGGAGCCAGACCTGGCTGCTAACACTGCTGAGGTGGTGCGATAGATGTTCACCAACCCAGCTACTCCCGGAGCCCAGGATGATGAGATCCTGTTAGAGGAGGCTGAGGGAGGTGACGTTGTTATGGACACAGAGTTGTCCAAGGCCACATAGGGGGTCCTCTTTACTCTTACCTTTCCTTATTCTTATTTTGTTAAGCATTGGAGACAATGCTTACTCTTATTCGAGGGGGTGGAGTTTATTTGATATTTGGATGATTTGACATTTGGTTTGTAATAACTAATAACATTTTCCTTTTTCTTTTTATTATGTATATATTCTTCTCTCACTATTGATTTATATATTTTCTCTTTTCCTCTCTCATTATGTATATTCATTTATATTTTTAGTAGCTTGCTTTGTAGCTTCTTTATTTTGTTGTCTTATTAGTCAATGTTTAATTCAGTATCTTCTTGTTTAGTTTAATAGCTTCTTTTTAATTTTGTAGCTTCTTCTTATGTTTTTAGTAGTCAATAAGCCTTTAGTTTTCTTAATGCCACGGTTATTTCCAAAGGTAGTTTTTGTGTGAACCAAGTGATTCTTCCGAACAATGGATGGCGCGACAACCTTCTTAAGGGATTGAGTCCGCTTTTGATATTTAGGTAAAAATAATAGTTGTAGTAATGAATAAAAAAGTCAAACATCCTTCACTTGGTACCAACACACTTAACTACATGCTTATGGTTAAAAATAAGTTTTTTTCTGGAAAGAAATAGTTCTAGTTAGCGACCTTGTGGCTCTTGCGTTGACTTAGGCAATCATCGAGTGGTTTAGTCAAGCCATAGTGATTTTCAATCTTGAATATGGTCGTTGTGGGCCCTCGACTCTATCTTTTTTAACAATCCAGCTGCGTGAGAGGTGAGATGTTTTTGTTGCAAGTCCAAGTACCCGTGCAAATGGTCTAGAACTTGCTCGAAAGTGTTTCTAGGCGAAATTTTAAGTTTTGCTTGGCTTGAGAAGTGATTGTAGGCTTTCCTTGACCCGCTTGAAATTTTCCGTGGCCCATCAATGTTGTTATCCCTGGTCAAACCATTTGAGCCTAAAGCCTTTCTCATTTGATCATCATGTTACAAGCCTTTACCCGTTCTGTCGTGATTCTCTCTTGGCACCCCGAGCTTTTCTTAACAGTCTTGTGAAACAATTTGCTAAAAACGTAAGTTTGGGGGAGAGACGAGGAGTTTGAAAAATGTATCAAGGAACAAAAAGAGAAAAGACATAAAGAGAAGGAAATGCAGGAAAAAGAAAGAAAGAACAAAAAGAAAAATGCAAAAAGAAAGTGAATAAGTTGAAGAGTTGAAGGGATTCAAAGAAAAGTAATAATGCAAAGCATGGAGAAAGCAAAGAAGGAGAAAATAAATTTCATGACCAAGAAAAAGTGATGCTAAGTCTCTCTAATCCTCCTATGAAAAAGAAAATGCCTCAAATAGTTGGCAAAGCATGAGCCGATAAGAGAAAATGAAGTGCTTAAGGAAAGATGAACCCGTTCTATTATAGTATATTCAACCTTAGTCCAAAAGCTTTCATTACATTTCGAAAAAAGCTCTACGTGATTTCAATGGGCTTACATTAGTGGTGATTTATATGAGGGGCAAGACTATGGTACTTAAAGTCGTACTTGCGACATTCTTTTGAGAGAGATGAGCTAACCTTTCACAAATATTTGAATAGAGTGCTACATTCTTAAGTGAGATTCAAACGGAGAGTATAAAAGGAGGAGTTTGGGGTCCAGAATGACCTACATGAAAGAGCGAGCTTCCTTGATGAACTAAGTCAACTCTTGATGCTCAAGTGTCTTAGAACTATTTATGCTTAAAAGTTCAATCAATTGCCTTGTTAATAATTCATAAGTGTGTGAGTAATTGTTGGTCCCAATTGATGTGTGGTTGATGCATTTTTGATTAGCTGGAATAACTCTTAACTTTGGGAGGTGGGAATTACCTTATTTGCTTGAGTACAAGAAAAACCTTAAGTTTGGGGGAGTTGATGAGTGAGAATTTTGACTACTTATTAGCACCTTTTTGCTTTCGTTTTAGTCCAAAAGCATTTTCATTGTGTTCCCAAAAACTGATAAAATATGCTTAATTGCAGGAATGGCGGAAAGAGCCTCAAAGATGAAATCCAACTCAAGAAGGAGTGATATGATCCAAGGACAAACACAGGCACAAAAGCTCTAAAGTGTGGACCACAAATTATCATCTGCGGGCGTAGATTGTGAAGAAACTCTTATTAGAGACAAGTGCAAAGTGCGGTCCGCAGAAGAATAGCTACGCGGCCGCAATCACATTTGTGCGGTCCGCAGAAGAGTAATGTACGACCGCATTCAGAAACGCGCGGACCATAGAGAGAGAGAGAAGTGCGGCCGCAGTTCAGAATTATGCGGCCGCAGGTTTTCATTCCTGTCAGGCTGAAGCAAAGAGTGGACCGTACATGGAATTGTGCGACCGCAGAACTTCCGAAAGAGCATTATTGTCCGAAATTCCAGCACTGTATAAATAGAAGAGTTTCACCTTTTTAGGTTAACTTTTGACATCAACAACCACTCTACTTTTGACATCAACAGCCATTCAGGACGTTTTCTTTTGCTTCTTTTAGTAGTTTCTGCTATTTTGAGCTTTTTGTTTTCATCATTTTAGTTATTAGTATGGATTTAATTATCACTTCTTCTTCTTTTTCTTCTAATTTAAGCATGGGTAGATAGATTTTCACTAACGTTGTGACCCGACACTAGTGTGTAAACTTAATGGGTGTTTGATTTATTGCTTGTTTATGGTTGGGTGTTGACTATCTCGCCTTTTTCTTGCTTTATTTGAAGAATTAATTGTTGCAGACATTATTTCATGCCTATTTGACTTGGTCTCTACTTGAGAAAGAAAGACTTAGTCTAGGAAAACTTAGCTAGCAAGAAAATGGGTCAACCGAAACATTGATAAGCCCAATTAAGGGGTTGAACCTAGAGATAGTAAAACCTGATTTGAACTTATTATCAACTGCTTTGTTCAATGCCCATTTGGACTTGAGAAAGCCAAATTGGGCAAAGCTCTCTGACCGAGAGGTATTGAGAAGGTACTTCAGTGTTGATAACTATAATACACACCGACCAATAAAATAAGTTTTAATGTTTACAACCCAGTAGCCGAACACCTAGGTGAAGTCATAGCCCTAAGCCTTTTTATCATTTGAAAAACAATAAAAAATAATTTCCCAGTTTCATTCTTAAAATCACAACTGTAGTCAAACTTAGATTTCCAAACAAAATCCAATATTGCGGGAGTGCAAATTAAGATATATAAACTCACACGCTAAAATATATACTACCAACACTCATTCGTATAGCTTCCTGTGGAATTCGACCCCGATTCTGTTGGGTGTTATTATTGCATCGACCATTTTCATATCCTCAAATAAAAGAGTGAAATTGGACGAGACCACTACTCAGCTACAAATGCAATATACGTGTATGAATTGCACTTATATGTAATTCTCTCTTTTTTAAAACTCCCAAAAAAGAACAAATGAAAAGAAAAGAAAAGAAATAAGTGATTCTTATCAATTTACTCACGATAACATGTTTCTAGTGGACTGTTTACTGTCCAAAAACTAGCTATAATTCCAATTGCAATATCGTGAATTCTAATTACACCGTAGGGTGTGTCTTGGTGCTTAGTGAAGTGAGGAAATACCACGAGAAATTAGTATTCAAAGTTTAGCAAAAATAAAAACAAATTAGGTGATTTCTTTTTTTTTTTTTTTACTATTCTAAGTTTTTGTGGACATAATTTTTGGATACTTATATTAGTTAAAGAAATATTAGGCATGTACTAAATTAATCGAGATGCACATAACTTGTAGCCAGTTTGACCAAGCTGCAAAAATAAGTTTGTTTGAGATTTTTTTTTTTTTTTTTTTTTAAAACTGTTTTTCTCAAAAGTATTTTTGGTGAGAAGCAATTTGTGTTTGACAAATTAATTTGAAAAGTACTTCTAAGCAGCAACTAGTGTTTGATTAAACTTTAAAAAACTGCTTTTAAGTGTATTTTTCTCAAAAGCGCTTTTCAAAAAAGTATTTTTAAATGATAAGCTTCTTTTTCTGCTTCTCCTCAAAAACACTTTTTTCCTTGCAAAAGCCTGGTCAAACACCTTAATTTTAGAAGAAAATAAACACTTTTGATAAAAAAAATACTTTTGCTTTAAAAGAAACTTGGCCAAATAGGTTATTATCGGAATAACGTCTCATGAGTCTAACTTAAATAACTTCTGTGCTATTGCAATCAGGTAATATTTTCTTAACGGAAGAGGGCCAAAACTGCCCCTAGACTATTGGAGTTGGTACAATAATATCCTCTGTCCACCTATTTTGCAAAAATTACCCTCACCGTTATCTTATCGGCTCAAGACTGCCCTTACGACTAACAACACTGTTAGGTAAAAAAAAAAACTTAATTAATTTCCACTGGTCATCATCCCATTGGTCTAACTTCTAAATTAAAATAACAGAAAAGTCAAAACTGCCCTCGTCTCAAGAAAATCTCTCCCCCATCATATGTGCGTTCATATTCTTCTTCTTCTCATCGTTCTTTTGGCCTTGCACTCTATTTGAATAATCACTGCAAACACAAAGTTTTACTTTCAGACAACCAATTTTTTTTAAAAAAAAAGAGATGGTAAAATCAAGAGAAATATTTGCGATCCTGTGCTTGAGAATATGAGAGAATACGACTTATTCAAAAATGTGACTGTAATAAACACTTGATTGAGCTTATTGTATGAAACAGTGAATATGAGAGGATACGACTTATTGGACTAATTACTTAGTATACATAATGCATAAGACCCACTTTCTTAATTCTCAACCTAAAATATTATTTTGGGACTGTGTAACACCCCAAAAAACAACATAAAAACCAACTTTTTCTCCTCAGATTAGCAAAGTGGAATTTCTTTGGCAAAATCCAAAGCTTCACATAACTTTATGTGCACAATACCACTACTA
The DNA here is from genome assembly GCA_005239495.1 of Nicotiana undulata. NCBI lineage: Eukaryota > Viridiplantae > Streptophyta > Magnoliopsida > Solanales > Solanaceae > Nicotiana > Nicotiana undulata. Next base: position 8,176 of record ML296859.1, on the reverse strand, counting down.
CACATTCCTTTTTGTTCTGAGTTTTTACCCTACACAATACCTGGTACACACTTCAGTTCTTTTCTCTCCTGTTTTATATTTCATAGACTCACAGTGTACTTAGATTAGAACATACTCCTATATATTTTAAGATTCCCTTTTGTTTTCTTTAATCATTCTTTCTTTTCTTTTTTCTTTTTGCAGTCCTCCTTCCCTCTCCAATCTTTCATTAGATTTGACCGTTAACTAAAACAAAGGTAAATAAAGCATAACCAAGAATTTTGCATAAAATTTCTTCATAAAAACTTCGACCCACTTCACCTGTTACTTCCATTTCTAGGGCTTTTTATAACTCAATAAATCAAGATATTTCCTCTTTTACTCCCTTTTTGGGGGGTCTTTTTCCTTATTCCTATTTTTATCAACTAGGGTTTTACCTCTTTACTACTATTTCTTTTTTCTTCTTGTGGGGGTAAATTTTTTGTTATATTTGATTTTGGATTTTTTCTTCTTCTTTACAAGTTGGTATGTTAGTTTTGAAGTTGTGGGGTTCTTCTTGGGGTTTGAAGGGTTTAGAGTGAAAAAGGTTGAGTCTTTATTCTGTATCTACGAAGAAAAAATCAAGAATTGTGGTTAAGATGATTGCTGAGAAACCCATTTGGATTAGACATGAGGGTATGCAAATTTTCTCTATTGATATTCAGCCTGGTGGACTTAGGTTTGCCACTGGTGGTGGTGATCACAAGGTGCTGCTTTTTCACTCTCTGCCAATATATTCTTTAATTTATTTTCTTGTCTGCCTTCATTACCTTTTGCTCTATTTGTTGGTTTAGCGAAGAAATTAGTACTCCTGACATCAAAATTACTTCACATAGTTTGGCTTGTTATGGAAACCTTGGCGTAGCTGATAAAGTTGCCGCCATGTGACCAGGAAGTCATGGGTTCGAGCCGTGGAAACGGCCTCTTGCAGAAATGCAGCATAAGACTGCATACAATAGACCCTTGTGGTCCGGTCCTTCCCCGGACCCCGCGCATAGCGGGAGCTTAGTACACCGGGCTGCCCTTTTAGTTTGACTCGTTATGGAGTTTAATAAAGATAGGAAGACATTTGAAACTTGTAGTCTTAAACACGCCATAACATATGTGGGACCATGAAATTTTTTCATTAAGGGCGAACTCGGAAGTTTCAAGTTAAATTGTTTCCAAATATAGAAGCATGCCATTCTTTTAGGAACATACCAGAAGGAAATAGTGTCACATCAAATTTTGGGTTCTGAACTAATAGATTAAGTAGTTGATGGACTTTTAAGAGTTGCTCAGTGATTTTGGGACCTGAACAATTGAAGTTGGTAACAAAATTCAAGCAGTTCATTTTTTGATGGACCAATAACATGCTATTGTTTTTTTTGGGAGTTAAGCAATCAAAGGTTATTATGTAGTGAGAAGCTTTTATCTTGATACTTGTCTATGTTTTCTGGATATTGCTGTTTACTGTTGCTGAATATAGTACTTTGCATAATGTACATCTAACGTGTCTTCAGGTTAGGATATGGAACATGAAATGTGTAGGTAGAGATTTGGAAGCAGATGAATCTACACCGAAACTTCTTGCCACACTACGCGATCATTTTGGTTCAGTGAACTGTGTTAGATGGGCAAAACATGGTCGATATGTTGCTTCTGGCTCTGATGATCAGGTGATTCTAGTCCATGAGAGGAAACCTGGCTCAGGAACCACAGAGTTTGGCAGTGGAGAGCCCCCTGATGTAGAGAATTGGAAAGTTACTATGACTTTGAGAGGACACACTGCAGATGTGGTAATGTGAATGATCTTAGATTCTCATTAACTAATTTTTTTGCTATGCCTATCATTTGATGGACCTTGGAATTATTTGAATTCATAATTGATTCTGAATCTCCTCTGTAGATGCCTATGTTGTCTAACCATGTACTTTCTAACCAATAGGGTTGCTCTTTTCCATGTTTAAAGTAGGTGGATCTAAATTGGTCTCCAGACGACTCGACGTTGGCTAGTGGTAGTCTGGACAACACCATTCATATCTGGAGTATGAGCAATGGTATATGCACTGCTGTTCTGAGGGGTCACTCTAGTCTTGTTAAAGGCGTCACATGGGATCCGATTGGTTCATTTATAGCTAGTCAATCAGATGATAAGACTGTCATCATTTGGCGAACAAGTGACTGGAGTCTTGCTCATAGAACTGAAGGTCATTGGGCAAAATCTGTGAGTTTCAGATCTCTAAAAAAATCTCCCTTTTTTCTCAAATACTGAAACCTATATCTTACAAATGTGTCTTTTTTTAAGCTTGGGTCAACCTTCTTTAGGCGGCTTGGATGGTCACCCTGTGGACACTATATAACTACTACTCATGGTTTTCAAAAGCCTAGGCATTCTGCTCCTGTTCTGGAGAGAGGGGAATGGTCTGCCACTTTTGACTTCTTAGGACACAATGCTCCTGTCATTGTGGTTAAGTTCAATCATTCTATGTTTCGGAGGAATTTGGCTAATGCGCAGGAAGTAAAAAATGCATCTCTTGGATGGTCAAATGGTTCTTCAAAAAATGGAGGAAAAGAGTCCCAACCCTACAATGTTATTGCTATAGGAAGTCAAGATCGCACTATAACTGTGTGGACAACAGCAAGTCCACGTCCTCTTTTTGTCGCTAAACATTTCTTTTCTCAAAGTGTTGTGGATTTATCATGGTAAGTTAGCGCATAGCATAAAAAAACTTCGTCCTCTTGAATTTTCTTTCTACCTTTTTTGCCTACTTTCAGGATATTATTTTCTCTGTGCAGGAGCCCTGATGGATATTCACTCTTTGCATGTTCTTTGGATGGAAGTGTAGCCACTTTCCATTTTGATGGGAATGAACTAGGTGTTCGGTTATCTGATGCTGAATTAGAGGAGTTGAAGAGAAGCCGCTATGGTGATGTTAGAGGTCGACAAGCAAATTTAGTCGAAAGTCCAGCGCAACTATTGCTTGAAGCAGCAGCTGCAAAGCAAAGTTCAAGCAAAAAACTAACTAAGGATCTTACACAAGTTCAAGCAACCTCAAAATCTTCTGTTGATTTGATGAGTGTGGTGAAGGCTCCTAAGCCTCAATCTGATAACGGGAAAAAGACCGAAGGAGTTAGCACTGATAGTTTAAATAAACCCCCAGCCTCTACCCGCATGTCAAGTCCCGTGAAGCAAAGAGAGTACAGACGGCCCGATGGTCGAAAGAGGATAATTCCAGAAGCAGTTGGTGTGCCTACCCAGCAGGAGAACATCTCTGGAATTCCTCAATCTCCTACTATTGAATTCCCTAATAAGACAGTGGATCAGAGGAAAGATGAGAATGGTATGGTACTGTCCGATGCAAGTGTTAGGGAAGGATTTGTAAGGAAAACAGTTGGTCTCAGTGCTGACCAAAAGGAGCGGTCAGGTGTAACTGCCAGAGCTAGCATCAGTGAGAGCCTCATCATTGAGAAGGTTCCGCCTTCTGTAGGCAAGGATGGAAGCATCACCATAGAACAGATGGGAATTGTCAAGGATCTGTCTCATTTGGGTTCTGGTGGTACTCTTTTAATCAGGGTTTTTGATAATAAAGAAGGGGAGGACACTGGTCCAATTTGCTTAGAGTCTCAACCCAGAGAACAAGCTGCTAATGATATTTTAGGGGCAGGAAATTCATTTGTAATGAAGGAAACTGAGATACTTTGTACAAGGGGGAGTCAAACCCTCTGGTCTGACCGGATTTCTGGAAAAGTTACTGTTTTGGCTGGAAATGCCAACTTTTGGGCTGTGGGATGTGAAGACGGATGTGTTCAGGTGAGTTTCAAAAACTTTGAGCTGGTTCATTATACCATTTTCTTTACAACTGAGTATCATTTCGACTATTATCTGAGATGTGAACCTGCTTCTTTTATTTCTACTCAATTCTTTGGTTATCTCCTGCTTTTGTGTGTTGCTCATCTAGAGACTAAATAAGCACCTCTTCCTCGAAACTGACACCAGACATGTAATGAGAGAGTGAATGTATGGATTCTATTTTACCTGTTTATTTCCAGAACTACCTAACATGAGAATTCTCCCCTCCTTGCCAAGATGAGAGGTAGAGTTGGGGGGTGATGTAAATTGTATCATTTCACACTTTAGAATTGAGGATGACTCCTTTTTCAAGCCCTTTTTTGTCAGAATTTATCCTCATTTTTTGTCAATTCTCTTCGCCTAGGTGAGCACTCGTACTTTCTTGCTGGTGTTATGCATAATTGATCTGGGCATGCTTGAATACCGCGTTTCATTTGTTGAGCTAAAAATTTGTCATCCAAAGCCTTTACCTGCATTTTTGCTGCTTGTAGAAGAGAGAGAAGAATGTTTATATTTCTCTGTAGGCTTCCCTTCTTTTCATTTTGTCCATGGCTGCCATCACATTTTACATGATTCAGGTTCATTGTTTCCCAATATGTGCTACTCCCTCTGTCCCGATTTATGTGGCGGTGTTTGACTAGGCATGGAGTTCAAGAAAAAAAGAAAGACTTTTGAAACTTGTGTTCAAAACAAGCCATAGACAAAAAACAAGCCATAGACATTTTTTGGCTAAACTGGGAAGTTTAAACTAAAATTGTTTCTAAATAAGAAAGTATGACATTCTTTCTGGAACAAACTTGGGACAAACTAAAAGGAAAGTATGCCACATAAATTGGGAAGGAGGGAGTGCCATTTTTTAACTTGAAGATTCTATCCTCCAATCAACTCCATTCTCATATTTCCAAGGAGATCAATTGATGTTGACAAAATAAATATTAATTGACCAGTACTTGCATATTGAGATGTTACGTGGACTGATCAATGCTTTCTCCTACTTACAGGAAGAATACAAGTTTTAGTTTTCTATCAGATATGTAGTTTTCTGCATCAACCAGTAGTGCGCAGTTTTCTAAATAATAATGTTAAATTTTCTTATCAAAAGTTACGTTAAATTTTTCTCATCTGTCCTTGGCATTTTATATTATATTTGCTTTATGTCAGACTTTTTACGTGTTCATCTCCTATGCGTAAGGAAATTCTGTCTCTTAAATTGCGTTGGGGGGATTATATGCATTAACTATATAGATTGGTATTAGTATTAAATCTATGAAGCTCAAGGTTGATTTGAGGACAAAGAAAGTCACATCAAATTACAGATCCCAGTTATTTCTTTGTGCTGCTAATGTTTCCCGTATTTGCTTTCTAATGTCAAGTATTCTTCCAACGGTACAATATGTTCTTATTTTCATCTTTGCTTGTAAAAAGATTTATACGAAGTGTGGACGACGTGCCATGCCAACCATGATGTTGGGATCTGCTGCAGTATTTGTTGATTGTGATGAATCTTGGAAGTTTTTGCTTGTCACAAGGAAAGGGTCATTTTATCTATGGGATCTATTTAATCGGAAGTGTCTCCTTCAAGACTCTTTGGCTTCCCTTTTATCTTCAGATCCAAAGGCTAATGCAGGTGAGTTAGAAAACCCAAGATGAAAATTTTGATTCTTCGAGCAGAGCATAGTGTTCTTGACTTATTTCTTTTTTAAGCATTGTGGCGGAGAACTGTGTTCTTCCTCTTTTAAGCACCGTCCTGAAGTTAGTTGCTCTCAAAAGTTCAAGGGATGTTACTTGGCTCCACACAACCTGCCAAATTGATATGATGTTTATTAAGAGCTGCAGTCATTGATTTTGTTAAACCAACAGATTCCACTGTCTTTGCTGGCTTTCATTTCTTACTAACATTTTTTCTTAAAACTTGTTAACAGGCACAATCAAAGTGATATCAGCAAAATTATCAAAGTCTGGTTTTCCTCTTGTTGTCCTGGCCACACGGCATGCATACCTCTTTGATATGAGCCTCATGTGCTGGCTGAGGGTTGCAGATGATTGTTTTCCTGCATCGAATTTTTCAAGCTCCTGGAGTTCGGGCTCATTGCATGGTGGTGAGCTAGCGGCATTGCAGGTGGATGTTAGGAAGTTCCTGGCTAGAAGACCCGGTTGGAGCAGGTCATTCTGCATTTCCTTTTGTTTTTGGTTTGTCTGACGTATCAATCCACATTATGTTTTGTCACTAGCCCCCAACACTTTCTACTTTTCTATTCTTGAAATTTCATTAGTCCCTCTTAGATATTCCTTACTAGAATTTCCCAAGAGTTGTTGGGTGTATTAATGATTATTTATTCTGTATCTCAGTATAGTAGCATATTGAAATGGTTCTAGTGGTAGAGTGACTTTTGCAGTTGGAATAACATTACAATTGGGATGTATGTGCAAGTTTCTTGCCTAATTTTATTTTGGAATTCGCTCTTACTGAAGTATGTGCATCTGCAGAGTCACAGATGATGGGGTACAAACACGTGCTCATTTGGAGGCTCAGTTGGCTTCTGCTCTTGCTTTGAAGTCTCCTAGTGAATATCGTCAATGCCTTTTATCCTACATCCGGTTTTTAGCAAGGTCTGGTGTCTAGTCCTTTGGCGACATGAAATCTCACTTAGTATCCAATTTTAATGCATCGGTTGATGTTGGAAGTTCGAACTTTGTCCATTAAAGTATAATGTCTTTGTTTAACGGTGGCCCATTGATTAAGCTGAGAGCTATTGAATCCTTAGTGCTATATGGAGGATATGTGGGATATATAATTAACTTTTGAGTCCGTGGAAATTGTTTTGCCTCCCAGTTGACAGGGTTTGGTCTAGAGAAATCAATTGTTCCAGTTTAAGAAATATAAATTCTATGAACTGAATAACTGGATCTTGAATTGGTGCTATATTAGTATCTGAAGTTTCATGGTTTAATTAGTTCTGTTATATATGAAATCCTATGTATATTCACTTACTGTTCTGTTAATTCAATTGTATTGTTAATTTTTTTTAAGTGAAGTTATGTTTGGAGAAACAGTCTTGTTTGACTTTAGGCTTTTGCTTTCTGGTGTTAGTATATCTTGGGTCAACATGTGTTTGGAGTAGTGCGAAATTGTTTTTGTTGGTTTTTGTTAGAGGTGAGTGTCCACCTTATTTGAATTCTTGAGCATCAAATAACACATAATTGCTATTTAAATGCAGAGAGGCAGATGAGTCACGCTTGAGAGAAGTTTGTGAGAGCTTTCTTGGGCCTCCCACAGGGATGGCTGAGGCTGCATCATCTGATTCAAATATAACTGCTTGGGACCCTTGTGTACTTGTAAGGGCTTTTCACTCTTCTCTTTTTTCCTGTATATATCTTGTGGCTCAGCTCTAACAATATCTTCGAATATCTGTTATTGGCTTTTCAAATGAGCTGGACCATTCCATTTTCTCCCAACTTCTCCAATCTATCACTACTGAGAAAAAGGGTGATATTTTTGTTAGATAGTAAATATCTTACTTCTCTGAAGTGTAGAGTACTGCATCTAGTATTTCGTCTCCCTATGAATTTGGAATAAGCACACCACTGGCTGACATTACTCACTGCCATAGTTTTTCCTATTTCTCCAATGTAAATATGAGGAACTCCTTTTGAGAAAAATTGTGCTTATATGATTATTTTGTCGTTGTGAACCATGAGACTTTTAGCATCCCATATTCAGATTGTAGGATCTTACACACTGTTTAGTTAGTTTTTGTTTTAAATAGGGGGCTTTCAACCAGGTCTCTCTCTCTCTGTTTATTCTGTAAACCATGATCTCGTCATTTTCCAATGTTCTGGGAGGAATTTTCTATGTTTGTAGTTGTAGAAACTATGATCGTTTTGGTGAAATATGTTCAGACTACAAGATCAAATACCTCTTAAGATTGGGCTTAGCATGGTTACTTTAAATATAGTTGGTACAGGTAAATAAACAAAATAAGATATACTGAAATATGACATCACATAGAAACTATGCATGTGGTTTTACTTTCTGCAATGTCCATCTTATTTTCCACATACGGCGAACTATGTCAATCTTTTCAGAGCGACTAAAGCTAGAAAGTAGGATTCATAAACTACAGAGTGAGAATTTGATTGTTAATAATATCTTCCTCGGTGCTATGTCGATCTCTTTGCATAAAATGAAACTGTCGGAACAGTTGAACTTTTTATCTATAACATCTCGTTCTTGGCGCCTCGGTGTGTTGTTGATATAATATACCTGTGAGAAATCATGGGAGAAAAATAATATTATTGTGTATTCTTCAATGATACAATGAGCCC
>ML296856.1:0-18617 GCA_005239495.1 Nicotiana undulata | reverse complement strand
ATATCTAAACCGCCTATGTGGGTCCCATAGAGAGCTACTTGGCGCAGTATCGCTAAAACACGATATCTCTCTACTCCGACCTCGTATAGACAAACAGTTTAATGCGTTGGAATATAGACTCATAGATCTTCAATTTGGTAGGTATATCATCCCCTAATTCCAAGTATATTGGGAGAAAATAGCAGTTACATTTGACCTAATTTTCAACACATTATGAATGTAACTTGTGAAGACCTTTGCCAACTTTTGTTCCACAACTTGCTTGACTTCAAAACGTAGAACAAAACTATCATNTACATGTTGTAACATTTCAAACTCGTCGACTTTCGACGAATCTTATTTTCTTCAATTGGTTTAGCTTCTAAGCTTTCCAATCCTGTTGGTACTCGTTATTCAAGATCTTAAATATTTGTAACCTCCAAGGTAACATTATTAACTTACTATATATTCCATCAAATATAATCTTATTTTTGAGCTTACATCAATTGACTTACGATGTACTCTCACGTACGAAAACATGGGGTGTAACACGCTCGGTCAAAATTGGCCATCATATCTTTACCCGGCAACTCTTTCATCATTTTCGGGTAAAGAGAGGCAGCTGTTGGTACCCAATTATTTCCCAAAATATTTTAAAATTGCATATATACCTTCAAAATCATGCATTAATAACAATTGGTATTTTTCCATAATTTTCTTATATTTTTATTAATTCATCCAGCATTTTATTTCCAATAAATAATTATAAAATTGCATGAAAGATGATTTCAAAAGAATTTCTTGATTTCATTTATTATTTATGGTCTCATTAAGACCAAATTATTTTTTAATTAGTCAAATTGGCATCGTTTGACTATAATTGCAATAACTTTGCAATTATAGCCCAAGCATATAATTTTGTACTATTTTTCTACCATAAATTCGTCATTGGTATTTTAAAATACTAAATAATCTTTTTAAAACAATTTTATATGCATGAAATTCATTTTAATAATTATTAGCTATTTTACTAATTATTTTAATTAATTCTGTCACGACTCAAAATCCTAACACAGGTCGTGATAGCGCCCAACACCGTGGTCAGGCAAGCCAACAATTGATCTACTAGTGAAATTCTTTTCTTTTATAAAAGCATTTCGGTACTTGCCAAATTTAAGTTTAAAACATTAAGTGGAAACGGATAATTTAACCAACTTGAATCAAAGTAACCAAAAGGATCATGAACCAACATATACAGTCCCAAAATATAATGTCTACTACGTGTGCCAGGAACTAGTGTCACGAGTCTACAGGCGAACTAATATACAAAAAAGATAGAAATAAATTGTTCTACTGTCTGAAAGAAGTAGACAGAAATAAACAAAAGATAACTCCATAGTGCTGCTGAGAATCGCCAAGGGAAGCAGCTCACCGTGAAGTCAGGTCCAGAATATACTCTCAGGATTAAGCTCCGGTCTAATAACCAGAGGCACCAGCCTCGGAACCTGTATAATTAAGTACAGAAGCGTAGCATGAGTACATAAACAGATATGTACCCAGTGAGTATCCCGCCTAACCTCGAAGAAGTAGTGATGAGAGTTCGACGTGATACTTACTAGGGTCAAACAATATGAAGTATATATAGGCTAAATAGTAATAGTAGTAATGAACAGTAATAAGGAAATGAGTATCAAATAACATTCTCTAGTACCGTCACGCCATCGCTTTCCATGGCATACAAATTGTTTAACCTTCTCTCTTTCACAAAATCAACAGTTACATTCACAGGGATTCTCATAATTTATCAAACATATAACAGACCGTGAACTACGGTCAATACGACGGGAAAAGTAAGTGTTATTTGCCGAGGGTCGAACGGCCCGAACCATAGATGCATCTATCTGCCCCGCTCGCGAATCGAACATGCGACGCGGTTATCATACTACTAGGGCTGCCCCGCTCGCGAATCATACATGCGACTCGGGTTCCCGTATACATATACATAATCCTCAAGGATTTCAGATAATCAACATGGGATCTTTCTAGCAGAAAAGGGATTCAATAATACCAACTTCGAAACATAACCTCCTAGGCCTTCATATATTAACTTCGAGGATATTAAACTACCTAGTCCACATACAAGATTACGGATACAACACATAAAGCATGTTGGTGAATTCTAAACTACCCGACAAGGCATAATAGTAGCTACGCACGGACTCTCGTCACTTCGTGCGTGCGTAACCCCCGCAAATAAGGACAAGCAATCATTTATGCCTATGGGGACAATGCCCTCTTACAAGGTTAGAAAGGAGACTCACCTCGTGCCAAGCCTACTTTCCGGTCAAGGACGCGCGCGAAACTCCAAACCTGTCTCCCAAGGACACGAAACTAGTCAAATGATGCATAAATACATTAATTTATACTCAAAGGCATGAAATTCTCCTATTTACTTAGTTATTTCAACTTTCTTTGAAGAATCCCAAAATACACCCCCCGGTCCCACATGCTCGGATTCCGTAAATTTTCGAAGAAACACTTACCCATAACCTAAGGATCATTAATATATGATTTTTGTGTGTTTTCATAACCAATTCCATGGTAATTCCTTCATTTCATAAAACCTAGATTTTTGCCCTAAACCTTGATTCCTACTAATTAGGAGGTTAATTTACCTAGGAATTCATGTATTATGCTAACATTAGAGTATAAATCACTTACCTTTCAGTAGCTAGGTCGATTGGCTCTTTCCCAAGCTCTCAAGGTCGACTATGGAGGAAGGAAATGAAGAAAAATGGTTATTTCCCGTATTTTAAAAGACCTCACTGCCTACAGGGTTTCCGCACTTGCGGCTCGAGGACCGCACCTTCGGTCCCGCGCCTGCGAGAAAAGACTCGCACCTGCAGAAGAGGGGCAAGGGGGCCTGGGCTCGCACCTGCAGAACGGAGTCCGCACCAGCGGCTCCGCTTCTGCGAATTTTGGTCCGCACCTGCGTCGACTAGGCTTCCTCACCTGGGGCCGCACCTGCGATGTAATGACCGCAGGAGCGGTCTCGCACCTGCGACTGGGAAACCGCAGGTGCGGCCACACCAGACCAGGTGCACCAGCAGCTATTGCTGCTGCTGGCTTTTGGCCTCATTTGATGCCCGAATGGCACCTGGGCCCACCCGAGCCCCCGTCCAAAAATACCAACAAGTCCCAAATCATAATACGAACTTGTTCAAGCCTTCGAAACACTAAAAACAACGCTAAAACTCCAAATCACTCCTCAAAACCCCTAGAATCAAACTTAAGAACTTTAAGTTCTTGAATTCGCTAACAACGCGTCGAACCGACCTATACTAATCGGAATGACACCAAATTTTGCAAGAAAGTCATAAATGACATAACAGAACTATTCCCGGTCTCGAAATTCCATTCGGATCTCGAAAACACAAAAAAACACGTTCCAAACCTTAATTTGAACTTAAGGAAACTCTATTTTCGCTATTGGGTGCCGAAACACTCCCAGGTCATCCGAAACCCGTTACGAACACACGCCCCAGTCCGAAATCATCATACAAAGCTATCAGAACTGGGTAAACTTGATTTCGAGTTCGTTTACTCAAAACGTTGATCGAAATCAAACATGGCCTTAAAGGCCAACCTTAAGGAACTAAGTGTTCCTATACCATTCCAAACTCTTCCAAATCCCGGACCACCCGTCCCCATAGGTCATAAATCATAAAAAGCAACTACGGGAAGTCTCATTTAGGGGAACAGGGTCCTATAACGCAAAACAACTGATCGGGTCGTTACAAATTTGAATTGGGTATTTAACAAATAGCCTATTTTTAATTCAATTTCAGCCTATTGAAATTGGCCCAAACCCCTAATTAAACTAGCCAAATACCCAAAGCCCAATCCTAAGTCCACCCGACCCAATATCTAATTAAATCTTAGTCGTTGATCAATTTTTATCAACGGCCCAGATTCACCCCTTCCTTAATTAACCTAATAGTCTAACCCCCCCCCCCCAAACCCTCATTATCTCTTTCCCTCCGCCGTTACACTCTCTCAATCTCTCTGCCTAACCATGGCTCCTACTCACCGGCCACCTGCTTGCCGGTAACAATGGTGGCTCCACCACCACCCCTAGCCTCCATGGCTTCCCCCCACATGTCATATTCTTGCTGTCTCGGGGTCCTCAAGGGACCAGTGGTTGTTCACTTTTCCCCTGGGCATGTGCTCACCATTCTCAGGCCACCTTGGCCCGTCTGAGTAAGATCTTTCTATTTTCGGCTAAATCTATGGCTTCTAAGCCTGAATATCTCTATCTCTGGTTTGTTCTTCCCTGAACCCCTAATTTTACCTCTTGACTCTTTAGATCTATAACGGATCAGAGAGTATTTTGAGTTATTTTACTATTTTCCATAAGAAACTTTCTGATTTTTCAAAACATCTTTTCGTCTTCACAACTAGGGTTTCTTAACCCCTTTCAAAATGACTTTTCCTCTGAGTTTAAGTGTTATCCCACAATCTTTAATATGTTTAAATGTATTATTTAAGTTTTACCTTTTACTTGATTAATTGTGTTAAAACCCTAATTCTTTTGGCTTTAATCCTGGGTTTTGAGACTGCCTTTGCTTATTTATTCGTTTGATTTGTATGTATACTTGTTTCTCATGAATACGTTCTGAGTTTCTGTGATTTTACCCTATTACGCTTATTAGGGTTTTTGATTTTTGTTTCTTCCTCCTATATTATGTTTGCTTTGTTTATTGATAGAAACTTGTGGTAACTTCCTCTAATCAGTACTATTTTCTAGTTGGATCCTTGATTTCTGTGATTTCTACCCTATTGTGTTTATTAGGGTTTCTAATTTTGCTCCTTTTTGCCTATACTGTGATTGTTTCGTTTATTTACAGAAATTTGTGTTAATTCCCTTGAATCAGTACTACTCCTATTTGAATCCCTAATTTCCTGTAATTGATACCTTTCGTTGATTTCTTATGATGATCTCCTTATTGATTTCCAACCTCTATGTAATTTTCTTGCCTTATTTTATGGTCGACTATACTGTCAAGTTGATTCTTATGTTATTTCCTTCACTAGAATCTTATGAACCTGGCCTAATTACTTGCACTGTTTGAAATTATTTCCTTATTTGTGCTGCAGTCATACATAATCTCTTTCCTTATTTGTTACCTGTCTTTTACTGTTTGAATAACTCCCTTAATTATGGGGGTACTTGCACTGATTTACTCTAATTGTTTTTGAGTTTCGTAATTACTGTACAATTGTGATTCTTACCTTATTTCACCTAGCTTCAAACTACTATATATACTGCTCTCATTAACAATCTACACACACGAACACATTAGTTAAAACTCTCTCTCACACTAAAAGCTCTTCTACTCTCTCTTTCTTGCTACTTGCTACTTACCACTGCTACTAAATTAGCTGGTTGCAAGCCAAGGCTAATTATTATACTCTCTTGTTCTTCACTTGTGTTTACTCTCCTTACTGGTATGTTCTGATTTTATAATTCAAGTTCTCAAACCAATGTGTTTCCTCCTGCTTCAGTTTATCATATTCTTAATTTGTTTCTATCTATGGTTTTGTTGTTCAACATGTAATTGACCTGCTTAATCTAGCATGCTACTTATGTCTAACCCTCTTAGGACATTTCTAAACATGTTTACTCCCCCTGGTAGTTTGTCTTAATGTGACTCTACCCTGTTTTGAATGCTTCTCTACATGTTGTCTAGTCTTGATATGCATCTACTTTTTGCAAAAGCTGATTTGTCACTCTAAGTGTCTGATTCTATGTTGATTCTAAAATTCATACTATGTTGGTACCATTAGTTATCTACAACCCCATTAACCCCCTAAGCACTTTTGACTCTATGCAACCCTTAGTAATTCTGAAACCTATGACCTATTGACTTGAAACTTCTATGCTTATATTTGTTATGTGTTCACCTTACATGCTTTACTTGTCCCTAATCCCCAATGACCTCTGTGTGAAGAATTGAGTGTTGCTGAACCTAGTTGACTCATGATTGATCTGTTGTTGGTTTGGTTACACAACTCTTGTCAAAATTGTGTTTTACTGAACAACTCTCCTATTTTATAAAACTATTTCAACTGAGTCCTTTTCAAATACTACTTTCCTATTAAAACCTTTTCAAAACTATGTCAAACACTCTCACTCTACTCTTAGGTCCTTAAGTTCTGCCCCTCCAATGTGTGACTGCTTTGGGATCCCTATGAGATCCCTCTGAGCTCTGATGCATTGGAGCTGGCTCTTCCACACTGCACTTACTCAGTTCTGGTTATGAAATCTGGGTGTGAGCACTGCCCGGGATCCCTTGAGGTCCTTAGGGAACTCTGACACACCCAGACATAAGAAAGGCTATGAAACACTTGGGCATTTGATGTTCTGGAAATCTGGGCATGTTTTCAGGATCCCTATAGTGTAACTTCTTATTTTCTTTTATCTATTTATGTAATTCATTCAAATATTGGTTTGTAATAATTATTGTAAACGAATATTGGGGATGGCTAGTGAAATTGGGAGGGTAGCTATGTAGTTTTCATCAATGTTACTGGGTAGAAATCCTGCTTTAGGCTTTTACATTCCCTATATTTGCATTAGAATCCCTGCTTTCGGACCAATACATTCAAATCATGTCATGCACTAGATATCATGTTCTTAGGATTACTGCTTCAGCATCTCATCTGACACTAATACATGTTTATCACTTAGAAATCCTGCTCCTAGGTTAATAAATAGCATTAACATAAAAGCTGCTACTCCTGCGCATTCAAAATCATGTCCTAACAATTATGTAATTCCTTTGTGCATTTAGAGATCATGCTTTAGGGATTACGCAGGAACGATCTAACTAGAAAGTCATTCAAAACTTGATCGAAAAACTAATTTAAAGATCATTGTCATAAAAATTGTCGTTTCTATGCATTTAGAAATCATGTATTAGGCATTGTGTTTGCATCTGCTTAATTACGCCTAGTTTAAACTACTGATTCATAAAAAAAGGTATAAAACAATCTCACATTTTATTATCATGTTTTAAATAAAACTGGTAGTATTCCCTGTATTCTCAAACTTACAACACCTTGAACAGCATGCTTTTAGGCCAAAAACAACTTCTAAATTGTTTAAGGATTCTGGTTACTGTTATGCAGGATCCCACGCCTAGGCAAGACTTAGGTAAGTAATATGTATAAACTGGAGAACTGTTTTCTTCTGTGTTTACTGCTTAACAACTCACAGTTTTAAAATCAGTAGGCAAACTGATTAGGACCTTACTGGCAAGTTTATAAAAACAAAGGTTCATATTTTCTGTGCATTGACATCCACTTAGATATCCTGCTTAGGTCTTTCCCCTAATAAAAACTGCCTCTTCGTTGTGTTTGAGACGCACTACTTATGTGCATTATGTATGGAGGTAAACATGGGCCTCTTAACTGCTTCTTTCTGTATTTATCTGTTAAGTCCTATGTGTTCTTGCATGTCGCCTAGAATTTCTCCTTTAAAAACCATAGAGGTCTGTCTAGAACTACCTATACTTAGAGGTCCTAAACTCTTCCAGGACCATTAAGAAGGGAAGGGTAACAGCGCGCATAGAGGTCGCTAAATAAACTCGCTTAATAACCGCTAAGGGGTGGGGTAAAGGGTAGATATGGATATGATGATCGGTGCGCTAATGCCACGTGTAGCCTCTCTTCTGAGGAGTGATTACCGGGCATTATACTGATGTGATCCTATAGGATAACCAACTTAGGACTCCCCTATTCCTTATATATGTATGGTTAGGCTATAAATCTTTTTTTTAACCTTATACATGTGCTTATACTTTAAATCTTTTAAACTTTATCACATATGTGTGCTTAGACTGCGAATCTTTTCAACCCTTTAGTTGATAACATGTATACTCTTTGACTACCTATTTACTACTTGTTTGAATTCACAAAGCTTGTTTGGCCGGGAACCACAGTTGTGGACTTTGAGGGGTGCCTAACACCTTTCCCTCAGAGTAATTTCAAGTCCTTACCCAATCTCTGGTTATCCAGTCAATGTTATTATGACCCTTAGTAGGTGCCCTAACGCGCCTTAATTCGTTAGGTGGCGACTCTTCAAATCCTTATATATCCCTTTCCCAAAAGGAAACGAGTTGTCCCAATAATGTCACAAACCTTGACTGATCCGAAGAGGGGGAAAACGGGGGGTGCGACACCTCGGTGTCTTCCTCATTGAATGTGTGAACCAACATCGATTGGGTTAGGAATTGGTGCTACCCCAGGGTTAAGCGGTGGTACACTGGCCTCTAAAGTTGTTGTATTGTCATTTTCCCCGTGAAATCCGAGGCCGTTATTATCATGCACGGGTGTGTTTGCTGAGTTCGACATGTTTTTAGCCTGAAATCAAAGAACCTTTGACAAGAAAAGTGTGAAGAATAGCGTGTGTTATCAGAAAATTAGGGCTGAAATAATCACTATTATCCTTAGCCCCACGGTGGGCGCCAAACTGTTTACCTCGAAAATACGAGTAACAATTAAATTTGATTTGTGGTTTTAAAGATATGTGATCTAGTCCAATACTAATTAATAAAAATGTAATATAGAGTATAAATGAGTAGAATCGATGAACCAAACCAATGTCACTTGGGCGATATAGACCTCGACGTGGGTCAGGGATGATAAAGCAAGAACAGTAAAGTAAGAGCAATAAAGTTAGAGAATGATTCTGAAGAACAATGAACAAGAATGTAAGATAGTATATTCTTTGTCAATGATTAGATGATATTTACAAATGATTGGGGTCCCCTTTATATAGGAGGTGAAACCCTAAAGAAGGTACATTTCTATTTACAGTAAAGAATTTTATTGGTACATCTGTATAACAATCTAGTACGGATTTGTACTAATTCGTAAAAATCTATCCCTGAATTTATGACATGATCTTTGGGGACGCGGCGAGAATCTTGTCCTTTCTATAACAAACTCATAACGGCACTATTCGACATCGGTCGTATCTTGCTCCATGCTCATCGAGCACCTAGGCCCTCGAGCCTCTTATTCTGCCTTCGAGCCCGAGCTCGACTTCTACCAGGCTTCTGCCCTCGATGCAACTTCTCGAGCCTACAAAATTGAGGCGTCAGATTTTGAGCGTATACAATATTTTTTTACTTGATGTATGTTGTTTATCTCACCCTCTTTAAAATAGAACAATCGAAGCATATAAAAAAAATTGTCTAATATATATGTTTAAAAAACAATGAGAAGGTTTTTGTTAATGTGCACATCTTTGCAGTTTCGCCTTCGAAAACGTCAGTTACGACTTTTCCTTCCTCTAAATGATAAGATGAATAGACTCCTCGGTACATTCACTCATGCACTAGCTAAATTGTATGTTCCAAGGTTAGTTTAAGCATGTCTTTTAATAAGACTAGTTCAATGATATATTCCAAGCAATGAATATATAATTATTAGTTCCTCCTGCAGATATTTAGATAACATAACTTACATCCCATAGAGGCTAATGAAAAATAGACATCGTCTTATTTCAAGGATACACAAGGATAGATTCTACAAATACAATGACATGTACGTAGACTTATGACGGTGCGTGAGCGTTCATCCATAACGCTTTTAGCCCGATTCATTAATATATTTATAACATTCACGAAGAAATGAAAGATGTCGTACTACTCTTATCTAATAAGTTAAAATCTTTAAGTATATCGCTATAGCTAGAGTGGGATTGGAGTAGCTAGCAGAGGTTGGGCTTTTGCCAAGGTAATACCAAATTTTTCCTCCATGTCCAAATCTTTAGGTGCAATTGCACCTTGTAGCTTCCAGTTAAACGTATTTAGCAATGAACCTAGTGCTACTGGAACCATCCTGATAGCTAAAGGCAACCCAGGGCAAATTCTCCGACCAGCACCAAATGGTATTAGCTCAAAATCCCGACCACGAACGTCTATTTCCGACTCCCAAAACCTCTCTGGCTTAAAGTCCAAGGGGTTTTCCCATAGACTAGAGTCACGTCCAATTGCCCACACGTTCACCAGAACTTGCGAGTCTTTTGGGACAACATAGCCAGAAAGCTCAACATCTTCCTCCACTTTGCGGGGAATTAAGAAAGGAAGCGCCGGGTGTATTCGTAATGTTTCTTTTACGATGCATCGCAAGTAAGGAAGCTGTGCGATATCAGCTTCATCTACTAGTTTGCCTCTGCCAATCACATGTGCAAGTTCTTCTTGAGCTTTCTCTAAAGTATGTGGATTCTTAAGTAGTTCTGCCACTGCCCACTCCAACGTATTTGATGTTGTATCCGTCCCTGCTACAAACAAGTCCTGTAAAACTTACTGTTGTAAGATCCCACGACATAATTGTCATAATGTAGCTGGTATAACGTCACCACTTACTCCATTATTATATATATATATATATATATATATGGTAAAATGTC
Organism: Nicotiana undulata; assembly: GCA_005239495.1. Taxonomy (NCBI): domain Eukaryota; kingdom Viridiplantae; phylum Streptophyta; class Magnoliopsida; order Solanales; family Solanaceae; genus Nicotiana; species Nicotiana undulata. The sequence goes on along the minus strand of ML296856.1, from coordinate 8,158 downwards.
ACCACTTACTTCATCAAACAAATAAATAAATAAATAATCTAGCTGGTAAAACGTTCCATCACATACTGTTGTCAGTTGAACATACTGAAACGCAGTCACAGAACAAAAGGGACCAATAAGTGTTGATAATGCGTGGCATTGCATAAGCCCTTAACCAAGTTACTTATTGAACATACAACTAAGGAAAAGCTGCATAGTGTTACACTAAATATTTGTCATGGCTAGGATCATCATAGTTCTTCACTCCTCCGATTCTTCAAAAATATCAATATGTGCGTTGTCAAATTGTCAAAAATTATGTATTTTTGGAGGATCTGACATAGGCGTGACAACATTAGTGAAGGATCCAAGCAACATAGTAATAGTTAGATAATTTTATTGCTGACATTTAGTCTATCACAACTTCACATATTTGCACCCGACTATCAGTGGTGTAGCAAGACGTCGGTCAAGGGTGCTCAAATTTTAGGCAAGTCAATAATTCTTTTTTGTCAATGAATGGTGTACGAAATATTTTAGATCAAACTAGGCAACATATAGCTAAACAATTAAAAAAAATTGATAGAACTATAATTTTATAAATTAAAATTAAAATAACAAAAAGACAACATTAGAATTATTATTTTTAAAGTAAGCATACCAAATGAAAGTGAGAGTCGGGAGGATTTGTTGTTTGCCGAGAGCTTTTGTCGAAGAAATTTTTGTGAAACTTGACTTTTAAATTATAAATTTTATTTAAGAAATAGCTTTTTGTTAAAAAATTACTTTTAAGATTAGTTGTTTATTTCTACACAAATTTAAGTTTTATGAGTTATTTTATTAGAAAATTTTTAGATCGAAAACGCATCAAATAGCCCACACCTGGTGGTTTTAGTTTTGACAAATAAGCAAAATTTTGAACCGTGAACAAATTCTTTAAATACCCTGAATCAGTGGGCTGCCTCACTCCACTGTATTAAAGGTGTTCAAAATATAACTCTATAAAATAAGTGAAGGTTGTGCGCTTGACCACCTCGGCATAGGGTGCCTGTGCTGACTATACTTTGCACGGAGAAGAACAATTAAACAATACTTTATCCGTTCTAGTTGATTTGAACATATTTCTTTTTTGGTCCGTTTTCTAAATTTATAAACAATTTAACTTAAACTTACAATTCTACCCTTTAATGAGAAGTTTTTATAACCATACAAATACTCTGGCCCCTTTGACTTGTTTAAGACCACAAATTCTAAAAATCTTCATTTTTTCGAAAAAAAAATGTGCACAGTCAAACAAGTTCACATAAATGGCAACTGAGGACGGAGTAAAAGAAATGAACAAATAATTATGGATTGAGGAAAATCAGAGTAGGGAAAAAACAAACCAGACACATATGCTCCATGTGATTCCTGTCAAGCTCTTCTGGGCTAATGTTAAGAAGGGCATCTAAAACATCAACATTCGCATGGTTTCTCATTTTCCTTTCCTTTAGCCGCTCATCAATCAAACCACTCATAAGGTCAAGAACCTTATTAAAATGATCGGTCATCCGTCGCCTTATACCTTGTGGATCAATTTTCACAAGAAAGGGAAAATAGTCCACCAAATTGGGTTTACCAGCCTCGACCATAATGTTCCACACCAAGTCCTTAAATTCTTTAGCGGAATCAGAAAATGGGTCACTCAAATCTTTAGAGAAAATGGTGTTTGACAGCAAATTCAGGGAAGTTCTAAAAGCTGCTCTGCCAATATCCACTGCTTCACCATTGTTGGCACTCTTGTGACAATGATCAACTAGCTCCTGGATCTTTTTAGTTCGGAGATGCTGATTAGCATCAAGCTTATTACCTGACAACAGAAGTGACAAAATCAATTCAGTATTTGCGGAAGTTCAAATAGACAATCTCGTTTATTGATTTGATCTAACATGTTAAACTCGAAATGCCAACAAACTATTGCATCAAAATGAATCGAAAAAGGTAATCCAAGGGGTCAAAATGCAATCGTCTATTTACCTGAGAAGATGTTAGAGTTCATAATCTTGCGAAGCGTTCTCCAGCGAGAGTTGACAGGTAGAAAAACAACAGAGAAATCAGAGTGATTGCGGGCAAGTAGCGCGTCTGCGACACTCCTGTTGGCAAAGGCTAAATCTCGCTTTTGCATGACTTCTCTGGCCAACACTGATGAGGAAATGACCAGTGTGTTTATTTGGCCTAATTTTAGGTTCATAATTGGACCATGAATTTTTGAAAGTTTAGCAAGTGATATGTGGGGTTTGTCACCAAGCAAGTGAAGATTTCCAATAATAGGCAAAGGGAATGGACCTGGTGCAAGTCTCTTCTTGTTTTTGCTTCTCCCAAGTGACATCACTCCATGCACCAAAATCCCTATGAACAACAATCCTAGCAAAATGGTCACGTCCTCCATTTTTCTTTTCTTCCTGTAATTTGGGGCTACTTAATCTTGCTCTATAATTGAATCTAGTGACGTTTTATAGGCAACGAAGACATAGGAGTGAGCAACATTTTCATTTTTTTAATCTTCATAATTTCTATAAGAAAGATTCAAAAAAATTGTGTGAATTAAATTATTTGCGCAAATCAACATGCCACCAAATTTTAATTTACTGAAGATATGTTTTTCAAGTCTAGCATTCTTTAATAGGGTTGCGTAGTTGCATGTGTTTGTCGTTTAGTCTTTTGCTTGGCAGTATACAAGTGCGATTAGAGGTTCAGCTTAATCAATGTTCAGATAAAATATATGTGGGCTCAACGCAAATTGCATACAAAATGTATGGTAGTTTCAAAATAATTACTACTATATAATATTTCCTCCGGTTCAAAATAAGTGATTTTTTGGATATTTTCAAACAGATTAAGAAATCCGCCTTTTAGCATTAATTAGTAATGAAAGTGATCATATTAACCTTTGCTATCTCACATAAACACTCCTAACACATACTCCAACACTATTTACTCCAAGGACAATGTAGCAACAAAATAATTAATTCATTTTTGAAATCTGAAAAAATCACTTATTTTGAATCACAAAAAAAACCAAAAAATCACTTCTTTTGAACCGGAGGGAGTAATATCTCAGTTGCTTAAAGCAGAGGAGCATTCTACTGTGATATAGTATTAATAACCAATACATATGTGAGACACCTGTTAGTCAAAATTGAGAAGCAGCCAAGGGATAATAAAACCTAACCTAGAGCAAATGGGGCCATGTAGTCAAAGTAAATGGCAATGGGCCACTGGGCCCGTTTTTATTTATGAAAATTGTAAGATGTGCCTCAATTATTTATGACAAGGCCAACTGCTTTTTGGTTTTGGGGCATGACCAGTAACATATAAATTAGAGCTTGTTTGGATTGACTTAGTTTAAGTGCTTTTAAATTAAATTTTGTGGTGTTTGAATAAAGTAAAAAAGTACTTTTAAGCACTTATTTTTAAGCTAAATGACCCCAAAAAAAGCCAAATGCCAAAAGTTAGAACTCCTAACTTATGGCGTATGCTTAAAAGCCACTTAAAATAAGCCCATCCAAACGGGCACTTATTAATATACTTATTCTCTCTCTCTCTTTCTCTTTCTTTCTCTCTATATATATATATATATTCAATTGTTACAAAAAAAAATCTTGAATCTAGAATTCATGACCCACTCTATTAATCTATTATGACACAAGGCTATTTACTATATTAAAAGGAAACTGAAACAATAAAGTAACAATAAGTAAGCAAGAAATAAAAGGAAAATTAAAGGCATGAAATTGAGCAAAAGAAAAAGAGAAACATTACTTTGTGATCACGCTCAACTGTGTCTAATAAAAAACTACGCGGGCGTTGCAAATATAATCTGGAGTATTATGCCCAGAGTCGATCCCACAGGGACTTAACGTATCAAAGGAAGTCTTTAGAATACTAAATTCTTACTAGTCAACCTCCTCAAACTTTGTGAATAACAATTGGTGATGTGATTCTACTACAGCTAATTGAATCTAATAAATTAAGAATAACTATCAAGCAGTTGTAAACAATTGGAATAAAAGTCTAAGGTAATGGTTTCCCCCGTTGGTTCTTTCCCTAGTTGTATGTTCCTATAGCTTTGATTTGGTTGTCTCTATCAATCATGAACTCTCCAGTTATCGTAAATCTTTCTCAAGCATTTATGACAATTTACTAGACGCACTCTCTCGAGCTACGCTAGCTATATTTACGTTACGGTTCACTTTAGATTGCACCCAAGGTATATTATTTCTAACCCAACCTCTAAACCCTCGGTTATGACTTTCGTCTATACTCCGGGAGTGGTGTTGTTCAACAACTACCTAAATATGCACTCTTTCTCAAGCAGATACATAATAAATAGGAACCGCTAGTTGAGGGCCCTTCAACTAACTACAATCAAAACGTAGTTGAACAAATAGAGATGAATAACCAACTCAAAACTATATTAACATGCCAACAAGTTTATCCCCAACGGGTTTTACCAAAACCTTAGATAAAAATATTTAGCTACTCATAATAATAACAAAAACTACAAAATAATTCATAGTCAATGATAAAAGAACAAAAGAGGAGAATAAAGATTGATGCCCAATGTTCCTCCTTGCCTATTGCCCTTGATTTTAATATTTTCTACTGTAAAAACTGATTCTCCCCTCGTCTTGGGCGAATACCTTAAGTTTATATAGGGTTTGGGGCTTAAAATCTCGTATTTTGCACTTAAGTCCCTGAAGTTTACGCGTTCTGCCGCGGTCGCGCCGCGGTTACGCCAGGACTGCGGCCAAACAAGCTCTCTGAATCTGCGGCTGCTTCCTACCGCGGTTGCACCGCGGCCACGCCCGGACCGCGGCAGGCCTATTTCAGCTCTGCTTTTGCATATTACTTGGTGCACTTTGTGGGTATTATTTGATTGGCCTCCTTTTTCCCGTAATTGACTCCAAAAAGTGTTCCAACGTCCTTTTCTTGTGATATTTCACCTTCAATGCACGAAAAGCACTAATCAGAGCATATTGTTATCGATACTTACATAAAAACGATACAAAATGTGGTTCCTAAGGGGCCTAATTATAGTCAAATTCACCTATTATCAACACCCCACACTTAAAGTTTTGCTCATCCTCGAGCAAGTTAAACCACACTTTTAAGCCTACTCGTCTAATGCATTACCCTTTGTATGTCACACCCGCCATTATAAAAGATCACCCTAAGCAGTGCAACGGCCATACCTCAAGTGAAGACTCTAATACCATTCCACACTTACGCTTACTTTAAGAACTCTAGATAGAAGTGAAGACTTGCCTCTTCCTCCTGAATTACATGCCCTCGCATCACCCTTTTGAGAGAAGTCCCACACATATAAAATTAAAGAGATCAAGGGACTTTAGATGGGAAGAATTCACTCACTCTCAAGAAAGAACATTCACATGCCACACAGATACACCATAAGCTTGCTCGTAGTGTAACGCTCTACTAATCGAGTTGTTTAGTCTAAGATCAATAGGGCTTCATTTGGTTGTAATTTAGGCTAACTGATGGGTAGGGTATATTATGGTATATTGACTAACCTCCCTAAGCACCTTTAATACATCAGCTTTATGTTTTGGCCCAATTTTCATGTTCTGCCCACTTATCTTTCCACACTTTCTTTCCTAAGTCATCCCCCATTTTTCTAGGTGCACTAGCTTTTTCTTGTAATTGGTATTTAGGACCAATATTTTCATTGTCCTACCTTCATTATTCATACCTTCACCATAATTGGCTGTTTTTTTTTTTTAGCCATTGCACCTTTCAGTTATTTCCCTGATCTTCCTTTGCCCGCCACATTACCACCCCACACTTTGACTTTTATATACTCTTTAACAATTCAAGTGCTTACAGGAGGTACAAGGTTCGCAAAATCAAGCTATTCAAACATATGGAATAAGGCTGTTATAAGGTTAACAAGGAAACAAGCTATAGGCTCAAAGGGGTTAATTATGGTATACTGCTTACAGGTGGATACATAACTATGCAGGCTTCTCAAAGAAATGCCTATATCATCTCTAAAACCAAACAACTTCTATTTCGCTTCGCACACACACAGAGCAAGTTCTAGGTATCACATGCAGACATAGAATACATGAACTACCTCACACACACTTGGCATGTAACTCATTCCGAATTGGTTTGTCAACACACTCAAGTGAGTATTCAAGTCAGACGAAGTGTGCAAAATTAAGGCATAAGATTAAGAGTCTACAAGTGAGCCTAGGTGTTGCACCCTCAAGTACGTTTTAATTGTTTGCAGGTGTGTATACTGCGGGATGCCTTCTTGCCCTTACCCATCTTTGCCCCAAAAGAGTTCTAAGAGTCCTAAAAATAAAATCTACCTAGCCCGGTTCAAGATAAACCCTTGAAAAAGAACCGTGGTCAAAAGAAAAACCAAGGGGGAGTTGCTACACTACCTCAACAGAAAATAAAAAAAATCTTTTTGGTCTTTTTTTTTTCGACGTTGACCCTCAAGAAACCCGTCGATAAGTGTCCATCGTCAAGCCAAGTCAGTGATGTTTAACGTAATTAAAACAAACTATTCACACGAACAAACCAACACAATTAATTGCATATATACAACAACGATGAAGCAAATCTCCCACCCCACACAGAAAGATATGGCATGTCCCCATGACATTGAATAAAGATAGTGCAAAGAGGGGGTAAGAAGACTTCCCTCGTGGTCACTCAGAGTCGGAGACGGAATTGGGGTCCATGTTGCAAGCCCTCCCAATGGCGCGGAACCATGCCATTATCCTGCTCTCGCTCTTGGCCTGCCGTCTGGACATAGCATCAAGGCGTACGTGCAGGCCATCTACTGAGGTGCGAAGATCCGCCACCTCTTCCTCCAACGAGGGCATCCGAGGTCTGCTAGACTGTGACCTGCTGAAAGCCGCTCCAGCGTGGGGTCGCTGAGAGGGGCCAGCTCCATCGTAGGAATGCCGAGGGGGTGCCACGGGGGTGGCGTTGTCATCATCAGCATCAAGCTCGATGGGTGCGGTGACATCTCTGCCGACCGTGATCTTAGAAGCTCGAAAAGGTGCCCGGTGACCCAAAGAACCATCAAGAGGGTTTGTGGGGACATTGGCTAGCCGACACAAGCGCGTCACAAGTGAGGGGAAGTAAAATCCTTTGGTTAACAGAGGTGACCGAAGGATCATTTCATCTCCAATAATTTTAGCCGCATCAAAGTCCCGCTTGTTGACAAAACACCAGCCTAGCAATGCCCGTAAGCTGTTTACATCCGACGTGTTGCCAGTGGGCAAAAATCTGTTGCAGATTATGTTGAACCAGAATTTAGCTTCCCAAGTGAAAGAACTGGAGTGGAGTGTGATGTTTTCCTTAATCCAGATCGGCTGTCCCCCTACGCATATTGTCTCAATGAGAGTGTTCCAATCGATCCCTGAGAAGTCGTGGTAGTAATCAATGTTGCCCGTGAACTGTGGAAGCTGCAGGACATGACGAATCTTTGCTATGGAGGCCTCCACCACTTTGTCACGAACAATCACAGAGCGGCCCATGTGTTCCGGGCAGTACGCATAGAACTCCCGGACAACCATTAAGTTGGCCGGTTCTGGCTCCTCAAACAAGAACTTCATCCCCCTTCGTCTGATTTCCTCGTACATATCCGGGTTTTTAACCCGGAGTGCTGCCCGATCAATTGCTACCTCAGGGACACAGCTCTTCGTAGCCTTCGCATGAAACCGACTCTCCGCCTCCTCCGACAGGAAACGAGATTCGTCCCAAGTCGGTGTCGCAGATGCGCTGGCCGTGTTTCGGCGCTTCCGGCGGGCCATAGTGCCTGTAAGGAAATCAAAACAATAATTAGATGCCACCCAGCAAGGTGTCAGTTGGACCAACTTCGCCAAATATGGCCAGTACCAACAGTCAGTGGGGCACCCATGGAAAAATCGTATAATATGTGCCCCCACACTACTACATGGGTGTCAAGCTTCAACAAAATGCCCCCACACAAGCCCTCAAAACAGTGAGAACTACCAAATAAGGCAACAACCTACCCACATGGGTCCCCAACACAGAGTAATGTCATATATACGCCAACAACATGCTACATTATCCACCCCACCCCACATAATAATATTTGCAAACATGTAAGACACCCATCATTCATCACAAATCA